>JAODAL010008517.1:0-117064 GCA_025379985.1 Phyllomedusa bahiana
GGGCAGTCCATATGATGATGTCATGTCTTTGGAAGCTTCTGTTGATTGGCAACATCTAATTAGAGAGACAGTTGTGGATGTATTTTAATGCACACCAGAAACACACTGTTTTGTTTGTAACATCATGGGAAAGTCTAAAGAAATCAAAGAAGATATTGGGTCATGCAGACCCAAGTCATACAGTTTAAGGGCAATGCTATCAAATACTAATGAAATGTATGTAAACTTTTGACTGTGCAGAAAGTAATAAAAATTCCTTAAATTCTTTCTCTCATTATTCTGGCATTTGGCAAATATAAATAATTTTGTTAATCCAAATTGATCCAAAACAGGTAAGGTTTACTCATATCGGATAGTGAGAAAAACATGCATATGTGTCTTATATAGTGTATGTAAACTGTGTGTATGTATACATATATGTATATATCTGCGGGCACACACACACACACAACCAACAAAACACACACACACACACCACAACACACAACACACACACACACCACACACAACTGTGTTATGTATGTATTATAGGGTGTTATGTTTTTGTATATGTGTGTCTATGTATGTGTGTGTGTGTCTATGTATGTGTGTGTGTGTCTATGTATGTGTGTGTGTGTCTATGTATGTGTGTGTGTCTGTGTGTGTATAAATCGGTGTATGTAATTTTCTTTCATGCTTCCTGAAATGGGTGAAGAGTATGTACAGAACCAATTACCTTTCACAGTCCATCCCTGACATCTTAAGAATCCAGTATACAGAAAGCCGTGGCTTTACATGGATGTAACCATTTACCTTTCATCCGTTAATGACCCATGGGGGAAAACAGGATGACATTTTCCTTTTCCACTAATGGCTGCAGAATGTGGCGCACTCGATTACTGAGCTGCTCTCTCTAATTTGTAATTGCAGTGGTGTTTTTCAGGCAAAGAAATGGTTGCTCACAGCAGCTAAGTCCCCTCTCTTTCCTCTATACTGCTCAGTGTAGCAGTGCATTGCAGGCCCCTGTGGCAGGGAGCGGATTTAAAGTGTGGTTTCACATACTTGGTCCAATAAATCTCTTTGAACAAATTGCCCTGACTTTGCCATTTTCATCCTGATCACATACTTCATCATCAAAGCCCCCAAGAGCCCTCAAATAAAAATTGATGCACATACAGTCACTTATGAGTGAATTTTCTAGCAACTGCATAATATCTCAGCCCTGATCACTATAACTTTGCAGATGATTAACAAAGCAGCGTGTAATGAAGAAAACATAGCGGCTTCTTCTGTTTTCTCTCTACCCTTTGATGACTGCTACCGATAATGACATTGACAAATGAAAGTTTAACTCCTCCTGCGGGAAAATCTCATAGAAACGGTTTAAATCAAGCAGTTCCTCTTTTTTGTCTTGGTGAGCGCCAGCATTTCTCCGCTCCTTCGTGGGCACAGAGCTCAGTATTTTATAGATAAATATATTCTGTCCATAAAATTGTCCATTTCAGTCCTAGCATTCACTAGATTAGCACTCTGTTAGTACTGTTGACCCTGTGTGACTCTAAAAAGGGGGCAGCTGTTGAACTGTACCCTAGTCTCATGTTTCCAGGGAATCTCCTTTCCATAAAGAGTCGGTTGTAAAATGAACATGACCAGTTTGACGTCATGGCCTAGACTATACACCACCTTTACTATTATGTTACCTTTTTGCAGGAGATTCTGCAGTGTTGTGCCTCTTTTCATTATAACCACTTCTCTAGTGTTGTGGCAACTGTATGGTTTTGTCAAAATGGTGGCATGAAAATTTGCCACAGGTGCCATGAGTTATGTGACAGGGTTGGCGCAGTGTTAGATCATTAGTGGAAGTGGGTCCATGTGACTGTTTAGGCAGGTTCCTATATCCACATAAAATGAGTGGTTCCCACCATTGTGAGTTATTTAGTATGGAGATTTTGGAGGAGGCCAAAGATTAGGGCCTGTACGAAGAGACACCACTGGTATAGTGACTGTAGTGGAGGACAGCCAAGACTACTGGCTAGGCCTACAGAGCTTAAGAGGAGCTTTGGTCATGGAGTAGACCACAGGTGTCAAACTGCGGCCCTCCAGCTGTTGGGACACTACAACTCCCATCATGAATTTGTATAATGTATAGCCGTGGGCATCATGGGAGTTGTAGTTTCCCAACAGCTGGAGGCCCGCAGTTTGACACCCGTAGTAGACTGTTTGGAATGTGGAGAGGGTGAGAGGTGCAATTCATGATAGCAGCTAAGGGGACCGTTGAGGCCAGAACCTGGTACAGGAGTGGAACATCAGTAACATCTGTGACGTCCATACCATCTGTTACAGTGGAGACTTTTTACCATCCATGTTATCCAAGTAAATACCCTGTTTCCCCGAAAATAAGACAGCGTCTTATATTAATTTTTGCTCCTAAAGATGTACTATGTCTTATTTTCAGGGGATGTCTTATTTTTCCACAAATAAGTTACAGCATGCTATACTAGTGTGTGTGTGTATGTATGTGTGTGTATGTATATGTGTATATATATAATAAATATATATATGTTATAGTACATTTTATGGCAGCTGCATTGACTTATCTTAAGGGATGGCAAATGTGACATGCTGGGACTAGTGGGACTAGAAGTTCCAGAATGCCCCATCAGCCATCCTGTGAGGTGTGTGTGTGTGTGTCAGTATCATTGCTCTGTTCTCCTCCCCCATCCCTCACTTACTTGTACACTTTCTGTCCTGGGATGTTTGGGACCTGTGGTGACATGAGTCACATGACCTCCCTTCACAGGTCCCTTTCACCCCTTTGTGATTTCCGCTATGTCTTATTTTCGGGGAGTGCCTTATATTAGGGAATTCAACAAAATCTCTGCTATGTCTTTCGGGGCTGTCTTATTTTCGGGGAAACACGGTAGTACTGGCACAGACTGCAGAATATTACACCCTTGGAAAATGGCGTATTAGCACCTCACACTGCACAATGTACATGTGGAGCAGTAGTATAATGTTGTACCGTGTTAGCCATAGAAAGTAGTAGAAGAGTGAAGAAATCAGGCGATACCTTTTTCAGGCTGACTGAGTATATTTGATGGTGAGCTTTCGAGAGAACTAGCTCCCTTCAGACAAGTTGTTTTTACAAGAAATTGAAAATTCAAAAGACTTTTTATACACAAGACATGGACTTCAAAAGGGTCTTAGAATTCTTAAAAAAAACAAAATGCAAAATAAGCAGAGAAGTCATTTACAAAGGTAAGACATCAACTATCTGGAAACTTGTGAGGCGTGACGGAGGGGGGCAGTAATTCTGCGTCTTATCTCGAAGCCAATCAGGTGTAATTTGTGGGCCATCACAGTTCACACATTTGTTGGGCATAAAGCTGGCAAAGAATTTTTAGCCCATTTTTGCAGAGTCTGAAATTTTTGCATTAATTTAAATTCCCATTCCTTTCTCTCCCTCTGGTCTTAAAGTGTCCCATTAAACCATATTTTCAGATCTTCAATACAATGGTCATCTCTGGGAAGTGTTGTGCCACTGGAAGATCAGTTCTGCTATTAATAGTGAATCTGTGTGATTTTTATGCGCTGGCCTGGTCTCTGTCCTGTTTCCCCACATAAAGGCTGTGGTCGGGCATTGCGCACAATGATCAGATACACCACATTGTAAGAACCGCAGGAAAATGTCCCCCAAATTTCTGTGCACCTGCTGGGACTGTGGGACAGGTACACTGACAGTGGTTTGTGGATGTGCCTGCAGGTCTTCCCAACTGTTCTGCAGGCGGGTGAGGTGCCATTTTTCATTTGGGGCCTTCGGGCGCTCCGGACAATAATACGCCGAGGTTTGGTGGTTGCCGAAAGGAAAGGAGGGGGGGGACTGGATATGTCTTTGAGTCTTTTTGTCCCTATGTAGCACAGGTTGAAGTTCCTTGGCAATCTTTCGTAGGATCTCCAGCTGTGGGTTGTAGGTTACAACTAGGGGCACTCGCTCTATTGTCGTTTATTGCTAGTGTGTGATACATTCAAATCACTGGTTAATGCCACCTTTAAAGACCTGTCAAAATGACCAATGTGTAGCGAGCGAGTGACCCGTTCCTCAGGATCACTGACCTGAAGAAGGTCATTTCCCATCCCTCAGTACTATCTGTGTGTGTTGAACATAAAGTGAATAATGTGCAATGTTGGAGGCTGCAGTTTACCAGTATACAACCCCTTTGTTTGTCTAACATAGAACAACACCATAGTTTTATCCGTCGTTATCGCTTTTAGGTGATCTTGAAACTAAAATTCTGTCAACTGTGCATAATTTAATTTCCTCCTTTTTGTTTTTCCTTTTGTAATGATAAATGCCTCAAATCCTCCATCCATTGAACGTGACGGAATGTCAACGTTTGTAATCTAATTTTTGCCCAATGTGGTGGAAGCAAACTGATTAGTAAATCCAGACCATCAAAGGGAAGAGCAGAGTTTGTTAGAAGGAAACAAATTAATATAGTTATTATAATTTTGCATTCTAGTGAAGAGTTTACAGTAAGTATAGACAATATTCCTTCAATGTTCCACCTCAATGAGCAGAGTTAATTTACTTTGCAGGCTTTTATTAATCCAAATGCAATACTTGAAAAACAGCTGCAGGTAAATCTTGTCATCGGAAGAGATGCAGCATTTTGTCCATTCTTTTCATGAAAAAGAAATATTTTCAAAAGTCTCATTTTGCAAAAATATATTGTGCCAGTGAAATATTTTCAACTAGTGATTTGTTGAAGGAAATTGCATTCTTGATGGCTTTACAGAGCTTAACAGCTATATAATAATAGTCCCTCCCACCCACTACAGACGTGGGATATACCCAATGCATCTCTCCAATTTCCTTCGATTCTGGTTACAGTTATCCGTTTAATTATTATTCAGTTTGTCACCAAAAGCTTAACCTTCTAAGTAACATTATTAACCCCATAATAACTGCCCACTGTCTTTTGATGATAGGCGGTGTTCTGTAGTTCCTCTGTCAGCGGCAACATATTTTGTCATTGCTGCCTCAAAGCGAGGTTTGCGGCTCACCGCACCGCAGCTTACTTAAAGGGGTTTTGCCACGATGTAATGTTGACGTGGGATCCTCCAAAATGGATATTTAATCACTTTTCTAAATATATGTGATTTAAAAATATTGCAGCCTGAGAGAGCTACAGGCTGCCTTACCTGCCCTTAGTTACTTAAAAGCTTCTATTAGATACAACCAGGCAGAGTGACAAGAGCTGCTGGCCGGGCTTGCTTCTTATCTGATGAGAGGGAGCTGAAGAAGCTTTCAAGGCACCGGGTAGAAATATGTTGGATTTTGTATACAGAATCCACTAGTTGTTGTGTGATTATCTAAGTAGATCCCTGCTTTATCTGATGACAGAGAACATGAAGATGTTTTCAAGCTGCTGTGGAGAAAGCTGTTGTCTTGTGTATACAGAATCCACTAGTTGTAGTTTGATTTGAGTGAACATTTCACACGATCCCTTATGCATGGCTCTGGGCTCTGGCTGTCTCTCTCTCTCTCTCTCAGCTCAGGGTTGCTTTGTTTACATTTGCTTCTTGGCAGATAAGGCACGTACTGGCAAAACCCCTTTAAGAGAGGAGCTGTACATAACTGTTCCTAGCACAGCCTCTGCGCACGGAGGGAGGTCCCTCTGATCCCCACTGTTTAACCAGTTGTTTGGAACATGACACAAAGGAATCTCCCTACCTGATTGGTTCACCGGGTTTCCTATGCCTGATGGAACCCAAGGAAAGCCTTTAGAGTGGACACTGGGGCCCTAGCATAGAGCAGGGCAGTCTGGGAAGTAAGGCTGCTGTTAGGGTACACTGTATTGCTCTAACAGCAGCCTGTGTCATACTGACGGTGTGTAATGTAATAGCATACAGGAGTGTTGGTTAAAGTTTCATTAAAGGGGTTGTTTCACTACAAGGATTGCTTTTTATGATAAGATCTTGCAAAAACAAGTCACTTTGCAATATGTGTCCATTAACCGTATCCTATCTATTCTGAGATATCCCCTCTTGTATGGGCTGCATTAGCTCCTCAGGTCACTATAGCTGCAGACCTGTTTGATCCCTCATGATGGGCTGCCAGCATTGGTTGCTATAGCTACAGACCTGGCATCTACTGCAGCCTAATGGAAGTCAGTAAACACGTCCCTGAATTTGAAGTGAAACAAAGAAAACAGGACTGAGGTAAGATGAATCAATGTAGTAAAACCCCTTTAATGATCATCCCTTAGTGGCATTAACAGTTAATATAAAAAAGTATGTAAAAGAAAATAAAAATATTTAATGTAAAAAATAATTGTGTGTAGATTCTATATATATAAATATAAATATATATATATATATATATATATATATAAAATTTGAAGAAAATTTGCATCTTATAAATAAAAACTATATATATATATATATATATATATTTTATAAGATGCAAATTTTCTTCAAATTTTTCTTTAAATTAAGTGCCCAAACTGCCACCCAGAGAAAGTATTCTTTCCAGAACAATGCAGGGAGGTAAAAACTGCAAAATGTAGCTGGTCATTAAGGCCTTTATAGGCCTTGTGGTTAAAGGGTTAAGGGCGTTATCTCCCCATTGTAAATTTCATTTCCATATGCTTTGCTAAAGCATGGCAGCCAGAATGAAGAGCCAGCCTGTGGAATACAGGAATGGCTGTATGGTAAGTTGCATTTTGTCTAGATGTTTACCAAGGGTCTGATAAGCTGATAGATGGGCATTTATTAAAGGGGTTCTCTGGTTTAGGACAATTATTTTGATATATCTCTAGTAGAGAAATCTGAATTTATAGAGGGGGACCCCTTGGCCTGGAGCGCCTGCAAAGAGCATCTCTCACTTTGGAGGACCTGTCCTTTCCTCCATTATACAGAACGCGTAGGGATCTGAATAAACCCTGTGCAATCCTTAGTTTCCCCTGTGATGGCGCTGCAGGGAAACTAAGCACTCACGGTTCTATCATATATTATAACTAATTTCTGGACGTCCTAGCAGGGGAACATTTTGTGTTTTTAGTTTTTTGTCACGGACCCTTCTATCAGATAGGAACTGTCTATGGTGGAGAACCCATTTTAGTAAGAAAAGTGTGTTTTTTTTGATGAGAACCCATTTAACCCATTCAAAACAATTCCATAAAACCTTAAAAAAATAAAATTGTTTTAATTACCATTTTTAAAATTACTTTTTTTTTTTTTTTTATAAGTAGTGTTGTTGACAGGTAGGGGACACATTTTTTTTTTTCTCGCCATGTGTTAAAGTAAAAAAAAAAAAGAAAATACAGCTGTTCCACTCTCTGTATATACATTAATATAATGAATTTTGGACTAGTTGCCCGCCTGAAGTGCTAAGCAATTTATCTTTGTATTGTAAAAAAAAAGGCAATTTCCTTAAATAGTGGTTTCCTTGAGGCAGTATACTGTTGTACTGTTCCTCCTGGGTTGTCTGCCTTGATCTTGTTTTTCTTGCTCACATCCAATCTTGTCAGGGGTCCTTTGAGACTTTTGAGATAAATTTGAAAATTTTTACACCATAGATCCTCTACAAGAGCTCTTTAAGCTTCAAGAGAATCTCTCTAGGAAATTCTAGACCATGTATCTCAAAAGAGAATCCTTACACTTGTATCATACTCATTACATTTTTTTTGCAATGCATCTAAATTGCTCGGAGGGTAAATGAATACGAAAGTGACAAAGTTTTTCTTCTGTAATATGTTCTGGGTGTCTTCCAGAAAGAGAACACATGTTGACATCTCATATCTGCCTATCCAGCACTAGCATACAGTTTTAATGTATTGTTGCATTAAAGGGGTTGTCTCACTACAAGGATTGCTTTCCATATTAAAGATCTTGCAAAAACAAGTCACTTTGCAATATATGTCCATTAACAGAATCCTACCTATTCCTAGATATCCCCTGTTGTATGGGCTGCATCAGCTCCTCAGGTCACTATAGCTACAGACCTGCTTGATCTCCCCTGATTGGCTGCCAGCACTGGTTGCTATATCTACAGACCTGGCTTCTACTGCAGCCTAGTGGAAGCCAGTAACCACGACCCTGAATTCAAAACAAAACCAAGAAAACAGAACTGAGGTAAGATGAATCCATGTAGTGAGACAACCCCTTTAAGATATATCCAGTCATGTTCATCCCTGTAGTTATCATATATTGGGTTGTGTATCTTTTTTGTGAGTTGCCAATTCTGAATGATATGCAAACTAATCTGGAACAGTAAGTTTATATAAGGCTATGTTCACACGGCTTAATTGCAGGCACGTATTTCGCCCCGCAATTACGCCGTGTGTGTGGGGGCACCTTTCAGCCGCCGGTCCATAGACATTCATTACTAGCGGCGCGTATTCACCGCTAGTAATTGACATGTCACTTCTCTCCCCGCTCGCCGTATTGTGCGAGCAGGGAGAGGAGACGTAAACCATAGTTCTCTATGAGAATTGTGGATTACTGTAATGACTGGGACGTATCTCGCCCCATATTTCACGCAGTACGGCGCCAAATACGGGGCGAGATACGTCCCAAAATAAACCGTGAGAACATAGCCTAAGAGAGCCTCCTAAAAATGTGACTTCTACCATTTGTGTAAGGCTATGTTTACACGGGGTAATTTCAGCGCGCATTTCGCGTCGTATTTGCGTTCTAATACGAGCGAGATGCGTGCCGAAATTACGGTAATCCATAGTTCTCATAGAGAACTATGGATTACGCCTCCTCTCCCCAGGTGTACGATACGATAGTATTGTACACCCGGGGAAGTAAGTGACATGTCAATTATTCGTGGCAATTACGTGCTGCGAGTAATGAATGTCAATGGAGCCGGCGTGCTCCCTCCCTCTCTTCCCTCCCCCTGCGTCGTGGTAATGCGCGCCGATCAGCGCGACTCCCAACCACCCGGCGTAATTGCGGGGCGTACTGTATGCCCCGCAATTATGCCATGTGAACATAGCCTAACATTGAAGATTCTTCTACAATAAAGAATAAGAGGCAGTCATTGGAAGTATTAGATATGTACTCAGTACCACATAGTACCATACAGTTTGTCTGTAGGGGGGCAATTTGCAAATGGCAACTTTGCCCCTTGGCTATCGTAGTCTTTAGAGCATACAAATGGATTGTCTAGATCTTATATGATGGGAAATATTAAAGGAGTTTTCTCACTATGCATTTGCACAGCACCACAGCCAGCTTTAGACTCGTACTTCCTGGTCAGACTGTGGGTGGTTTTACAGCAAGGATTGACATATTAGCTTAACTGTCCCCTAGCTATTCTTGTTACAGTGACATGATCTGTAGGTGATATAAAAACCGTAGTTCATAAGGCTTCAGAGTTCTAAAGGGTGATAGCTTGTCATTTACTTAGGTAAACAAACTTTGTAGCTCAAGAGAAGACTTAGCAGGGAGTGACTTACTATGGTCAAACGCAGCTTTTAGAGCAATCTGATAAGAGACAGAGGAGGGAGAGGTGGTCCGTAATCAAGAGAAACTTGTGTACTTTAAGAAGAGATAAAATCTTCATCTCCTGTTCAAAGCAAAATAAAAACAGTAATGTATTTGGTAATAGTGTTTACCTACATATTGAAAGCTAGTCATTGAGGTAAGCAAACCCCTTTAAAGTCTTGGAATAAAATACTTACATAATATGGTTAAAGTTTAAACCAAGGCAGAGCATGAATGAAAGGAAGGGGTAGGGACATAACTAGAATTCCTTGGGCTTCATACCAAAATAAGATGGTCACCACTACCTAATGACCAGAAACTGACCCGTTAGCAAAAGTAGCAATAAAGGTATAAGTCATAGCACCTTACATGAGAGAACTTGCATAGCAGTGCTAGATAGTGGAAAAGCCACCAACTTGTTACCATCTACTAAAAAATACCATGGTCTTAAACCAGAGCGGGCCCCTCAACTTCAGGTCTCTTATAGCTGCCACCACTATAGTTAGATGTGTGAGAAGAGGTTAAAGTAAACTATAGGTCTTGAAGAAAGGGCCAAATCGTGGCCTTGTAGGGTAGGTAAATGAATGGAGTGTTATTGGGGTATGCCAATTATTCGATGTTCTAGGAAGTGACCAAAGTCTCTTCAGCATTGTATGTGTATGTTGGGTGGACATGAGCACAGAAAAACTACAAAGGAGCCACAGAAATAGTTAATAATAATAATAATAATGATAATAATCTTTATATAGCGCCAACATATTCCACAGCCCTTTACAATTTGGAGGGTGTAGGTACAGACAAAAGAAATACATTGCACAATGAAAAGCTACTTGCAGGTGAGACACAAGGAGTGAGGGCCCTGCTCGCAAGAGCTTACAATCTGTTAGGTTGTATGGGTGAGACGAAGGGTAAGAAGTGCTAGATTTACAATGGTCCAGCCATGTGACATAAATATGGGGTTGTTTTATGTAGAATTCGAATGAACCTGCCACCCAAACAGTACATCTATATACAGTTAAGTGGCAAAAATTAGATGAGTGCGCTGGCGGGAGGGGGGGGGGGGTATTAGCCATTAGGGATTCTGGTAGGCCAGAGTGAGAAGATGTATTCTCAGGGCTCTTTTAAAGCTATGAGAGTTCTGAGTGTGCCTAATCGCCCACAGTAGCATATTCCAGAGAGCTGGTGCTGCACGTGTGAAGTCTTGGAAACGGGCATGGGAGGTTCGGATGATTTGATATCAGCAGAGCGGCGAGAGCGGGTAGGGCGGTAGACAGAGATGAGGGAGGAGATGTAGGGAGAAGCAGCGCTGTGGAGAGCTTTATGGGTGAGAGTGATGAGTTTATGGTGTATTCTATACTGGATAGGCAACCAGTGCAGTGAATGACACAGGGTAGAGGCATCAGTATAGCGGCTGGAAAGAAAGATATGGCTGCTGCATTCAGGACAGATTGGAGAGGGGAGAGTTTGCACAGAGGGAGACCGATAAGCAAGGAGTTACAGTAATCGAGACGAGAATGAATAAGAGCCACAATGAGAGTTTGAGTTGTTTCCACAGTGAGAAAAGGACGGATGCTGGAGATGTTCTTAGGGTGCAGGTGACAGGATCGGGCAAGGGACTAGATATAGGGGATGAAAGACAGATGGTTACAGTAACCAGACCCCCACCATTTAGGAAGTGATGGCATATCCCTCCTTAACATTGGCCTCACTCTGGGCCACACTTTTGTGGGAATTATCCATTATCATAAGTCTCTACAATTAAAACCATGTATTGCACAATCTGGTAATGAATGCTCAGCTTGATCATCTAATTGGTGACAACATTTTACTCTGGATTCCAGATATACGGAAATGAACCAGTGCCTTAGTTATAGACTGAGCTCAGGCGTCATTGGCGCCTGAAGTAGATTTAATCAACTTATCTGTATGTTCCACATGTCTCAGTCTCTATTGATTTAGTGACCGCTGTGTAGCCCTTTTATACATGTATACATTTATTGACACCTGGTAAATTAACACCAGGTTATCAGTTGCTCATGTCACCCTATCGCTATATATCATTATCTGTGCTTACACAAGCAGCAGACTGAAACCCAGACATTCTCGTCCTGATGCATTCTCTGCTCGCGCCATTTTCCTACAGTCACTGCTTATTTATGATGAGTGTATCAAGGTATCCCTAGGGCGCTAATTAGCCCATAGCTCTATTGTATCTATAGCTGCACTTGAAGGTAGAGCATATACATTACATTAAGGGTCTAGAGGAAAACCATCGATTTATGTGGATAGAGGGAGCTAAACATGAACAACCCCTTGAAGTAGTGTCAGACTTGGGGGGCTGGGGCCCACCAGGAGGTTTCCCCTACTTCCCTGTGGTCCAGTCTTGAAGCCAATGTAATAGATTTTTTGATAGAACAGATTTCCATTATATACAACGAAAAGGATGCCAGCTCACCGTCAGTGTTCCGCCCCTGGACGTGCACGGATAGACTGGAAACGAGTCTCAGGTGATCCAAACAAACGAAGAGGATGTCCAGCTCAAGACCAGGTAGGTAGAAAATATGAAGATAGCCTTTATTCCAAATGCATTAAAACAGAGTCGACATAACCATGATGTAGTTGTAGTAAGCGCTTTCTTACTACAACTACATCATGGTTATGTCGACTCTGTTTTAATGCATTTGGAATAAAGGCTATCTTCATATTTTCTACCTACCTGGTCTTGAGCTGGACTTCCTCTTCGTTTGTTTGGAACAGATTTCCATTGGTTGCAATTTGATTTGTTTCACGAAGGGGTAGGTTAGTAATCAGATTATTCTAAGAACTCACATAGCCAATTTACTAGGAAAAAGGTCCAATTTATTCAAAAGCTGGCTTTGTTAACTCTTAAAGGGGATTTTCTCACCATTTTGTTTCACGGACCCTGCTCTTCACAGGTAGCTTAAGGCTTCCACTTCCTGTTCAGGCTTTGGGCAGTTCTACAGCAGTGATTGACATTTCCGCTCTGTTATTCCCAGCTGAGCCTGTTAGAGGGATATTAAGGATGGGGATTTAACAGCAAGGCATAAGGCTCTGCTGCTGATAACACAGCACATAGGTCAACATCTTGGCCAGGTTTAGAGCACAGGGAAGTGGTCGGTAACCTAGGAAACGTTGTGAAGAATCAGAAGATAAGAACTGCTTTAACTCTGAAATGGCAAAAAATCATAACAGCAATGTATTTGGTAATAATCTTTATGTACCTTTTGCCTTCATGTTTAATGCTAATCAGTGAGGTGAGAATAGCCATTTAAGATTTGCTAACATGTCAGTCTGTATTTCTGTGGCAGAACTTGGAGGCTGTGAGCAGCAGATTAGATGGCACTGCGATAGGTTTCATTGTTATTTTCATTGAAAATAAGTGACATGATCTTTTTTCCACCAGTGATTGATTTTTTTTCTATGCTTTTCTGGTGGCAGAGACCAAAATCTTTGCCGAAATTTTCAATAACGTGTGAACTAGATTTTGGAAACCTTGACACGCATGAGATCTGGCTTGTCAACAGGTCCGACACAGATTTCGGGATCGGCTTTATGACAAAAATCAATGTCAAATCAGACACGTGAACAGAGCCTGGGAGCACTAGTGTGGAGGGAATTTTGCCCTTATACTGCTGTCTTTTTTTCTAATCTTCCACTGCAGTCAAATACTACAGGCACGAGGCGAAATTTCTTCAATGACAAGACACAAGTATATATTTTTTTCCTGCAAGCAGTGTACATTGACCTTTTATTGGCTAACTGATGTGTATAATACCCAGGCTTGCAGAAACACTTATGTCTTGAAAGCTTTTATCTGCAAACATGAGGCAACCAATTGAGGAAAGCTTCCATGCCATTGTGAGAGCAGGCATCTGTGAATATCCATAAACATCTGTTACTTAATACAGGTATCATCTCCGCTGAGACAAATGGCCAGAGCCGGGATATTGTGGCCATTCGAATACACAAACTTCAGGGGGCGAAGATTTGACTATAATCTCAAGTGTTATTGAAGTCATGTTTTTTTTAAGAATCGAAATGGAGCTCAGCGTTGTTAGAGCGGCCAGCTGAGGTTGTCAATGTGTTTACAGCCAGGCTTGGAAATATATTCCCTAACTGCTTTCTCAAAAATGCAGAACCTAAGCCGATATTATATGGCCCAGTATGTTCTGAAATCTATATAGTTTTTTATACATCACTGTATGAAGAAGCTTAATCTGACACACTGTTCATTCAGATGACTAAAGATAAACCTGGATGGATGTAGATCTATAGATATTTAATTATTACGGGAAATAATTTTAATATGTGTATACACACAAACATAGGTGTTTGACAAACAGTGTGTCAAATTAAAGGCATACCTCCCAACTGTCCCTATTTTGGAGGGTCTGTCCCTATTTTTAACCCTTGTCCCTCTGTCCCTCTTTGCTCTATAAATGTCCCTCTTTTTCATTTGAGAAATAGATTTGCGTCAATAAACTGACTATCTTGCTTTAAAAAGTATCTGATGGCTTAGTACCTGTATATTACAGAACAATTTACTTAATATTTCATCACTGGACACAATGCAAACCTGAGAATGTGTCCCTTTTTGGCTGTCTAAAAAGTTGGCATGTATGTGTTTGGGCGTGGTTAGAGGCCTGGCCTGATGTGTCCCTCTTTGCAACTCTAAAAGTTGGGAGGTATGTTAAAGGGGTTATCTCACTACATTGATTCATCTTACATCAGTCCTGTTTTCTTGGCTTTATTTTGAATTCAGAGAAGTGTCATGTCAATTATAATGAATGTCCATGGGGCCGGCGGGCTGACACCCGCCCCGCCTATGCTCCCAAGCACACAGCGTAATTGCGGGTGAAATATGTCCCACAATTATTGCCGTGTGAACATAGCCTTACCATTATTAGAAGTTTGTGCTGGCCAACGGGTACTTTTGAGCGTCTGGCCCGGCCCCCGTTCACCCTTCCTTTCTTTGGGTACACCGTACGTGCCTGGGAATAGGTTGTAAAATCATAGTACTCAATGAGTGCTTTGATTTTACCATATTTGCAGAGTATACTTTGGGCACATTGCCGTGCAATTACACCGCGCTAATACGCCGTGTGAACACCCGCATATACTGCAGGGCAACTGTGGTGTAGCCATAGGCTTTAACAAACCAAAAATTTCTCCTTTTGACTATTTGGTCTGTTTTATGCTTATTTAAATTTTATTTGTAGAGCAGAATAACACACTGCTACACTGGGTCTACAGGCATACCATAGAACAGATATTCTGCCAAATAAGTTTGACATATTTCTTTTGTGAGGGGGGGGGGTCTCTGATGTGAACAAAGCCTTTGGCCTCTTACATCTTGACTAAGACCTCTTAATTTAATTTATTTTAGTATAGTGCTTTTGCATCCTACTTTTGTTCTTGTTTTCACCTTATCGTCTACTTAACTTAATGAGCCTCCATGTTGTAACAAGGTCTTCCTTGTCTTTTGCAGTTACCTCATCGTCGAGTAACGTTTTCCACATCTAATCAGGCGCCTGACATCCAGGACCCCTCCCAGCACAGTTACTATGACAGTGGCCTGGAGGAGTCTGAGACCCCAAGCAGCAAGTCCTCTTCTGGCCCACGAATAGGGCCTTTGGCTCTCCCAGAAGACCACTATGAGCGCACCACCCCTGATGGCAGCATTGGTGAGATGGAACATCCCGAAACCGGTAAGAGAAGAACTCACAAGGAAGTCACATTGTTTAGTGTTGCTCCATCACCAGACATCATGCTTTTTGGCAGTGTTTGTTACGTCTTTCCACATTTGTAGTATCTCTGCTTTATCCTTAGGTCAAGCACATGGACTCTTTCAATATTTTGTTTGGAAAGGAAATTAATGTTTTAATATTAGCCCAAAACCATTTTTGCCTTCATATGTGTAGTATTACTCTCTAGTTGTGAGAAATTCCACATGTGAGCAATTAGTTGGTCAATTTTGGTTCTTTTATTTGATATTAATACATAGATGCCCTTTTTCTGTTTTAACTAATATATTTTAGTATATATAGTTAATCCCTAATTAGCCAGTCTACTTGGTCCTTAGGATCATCTTTCTGCTTAGGTTAGGAGTTTATAATGGTAGTGTATAAGTACCTGGTTCTTGATAATTAAGGCCCATATCCTAGCTGATCAAGTAGACCAACTTATACTGTAAATTATTGACTAAACCCATAGTGTTTTTGGATAATGTATGAGATAATACTAACCATCTACTATAAGTAAAGCAGCATGTATATTACCTATACGAGTATACTCCTGTACCCCTTTACACCCTTTGATTGTTAAGCTAGATCCTTACTCCAACTGTGGCTAGGCAGTAACGGGCATAACGCATAGGGTTCCATCAATTTCCCTAGCTTTATCCTATAGACTAGGGAGATTGTCTTGATTTTAATGATGGTAATCTACGGGTTACTTACATTTGGCACAAATCTGTTTAAAAGTAGTTCTATCCCCATCTGCAATTTTTTTGCAAATGGTTAAGGCAAGTTTGAAAACCAAAATATCTTTAATATTAAGACTTAAAACAATAGTTGAAATACTGAGTGCCTGTATTGGAGATTGTATTTATTACATCTACTAGACCATTAAGTGTCCATTACTACCCCAGAGTAAATTGCACAACTCAACTCCTTGTTGGCCGTGGGTTGTTCAGGACACTTGCCTGATGTCTACCAGGAGAACTGCTGTTTATTCAGGACTAAAACCTAGAAAGAATCATGATAAAACACCTCGGCTTATCTGTCAGGCTTTGTTCTTGAGCGTATCTCCTGTATTCCTCAGAGTTTTTTTTCTATTTTACCAACCCTAGAGTCAGGTACCCACATACACAGTGAAGTAGTGGTTGCAGTAGCCACAATAGTAAGCATTTTCCGACACTCCAATCAATAACTACTTATCTTGTTAGGCCCATCATACTTGTGAATTCTTCATACTTGGCTCTTAGTAGTGGATTGGTCATAGTGATGCTGATCATCATGTCGGTCATACAGTAAACAAACCCAGTTACATCAGATTTCTTTCTTGCCTTTTGTTAGCTTGATGAGCTCCCATGTCTGGAGTTGCTGAAGAGACTCTTGATCAGCTACTTTAATCTACTTCAGCGTCTTTGACAGGCAGTTGTTGCATCTGTTTCCATAACTGTGACTCAAGGATTGTTCCAACCATAAATGACTGAGATACCTTTGCCCCATCTTGTGGATCTTTTGATGTCTGCTGGCTGGGCTAGCTGACCGTCTGTTGTCTATGGTGGCCTCCCGACTCTCCTCTGACAAAGGATATTGGGTCAGATCCAGCAGTTGGGTTTTAACTGCCCAGTTCTTTTGTTCTTGGTGAGATAATCCCCTACAAGAGGGGTCTGGTGGCACCTTTCTCCCTCTCCCATGCAGATCACATGCACACTCAGCTGAGACGAGCATGCATGTGTATTGGAGGATAGGTAAAGATAGCCGTAAACAGAATGAACATTTGACCAACTGCTGTCCAACGTGTGTGGTCAATTTTGAGTTTCAGCTGGTAGGATTTCCTCTTTGGCTGCTAGAGATGCTAACCATTTGTGGTTAATATTGGTGTTTTAAGGATGGGTTCTCATCAGTCACTAGATATCTTCTTCTTGTTAGCTTGTTGGACTCCTGAGTTCTGGATTCTGTATCATTTAGGGCTTCACTGTAGCTTCCCACTTAATAGTGCTGTATTTTAGAAAATGCACAATGGCGTTACTTTAAAATATGTGCTATAGTTTAGGCTTCTTTTTGTTCCTTTACTCACATGTAGTTTTTTGTGGCTTTACCTTGTAATCTGTTAAGAAGATCGTAAGCTGTCGTGTAGCAAATTTAACGGTCATTTCACTTGTACCTAAAGAACGGTTCTTTCTCTCCTGTACACCTTTTTTGTTTAGGGTTAAATAGTATGGTCGTCTGGGGCACAAGCCAATTTGTTTTTTGTTTTTTTTTAAAAAGCCTTGTGTTTTGCCACTTATTTATTCAGTTCCATTGTCTGCATGTAGCACCTTGGCATTTTCCCAAATTGGTTCTATATTTCAGCAAGATACTCAAGTTTCTCTGGAACTTCATGAGTGCTGTGAAGCAAGCAAGGAGTTGTGTGTTTTCAGTAATCCTTTATTAATTGAGAAAATATTTCTGGTTTCCAAGGGTTTTGTAAACTCAATGGGCCACATACATGTATATATCAAGTCCAGAGGCTATGCCGATATCGTGACAATTGCAGTACCATTAGCAAGCTGTTCTTGAACTAGCTTCTGTATTGCCTTTGAGTCTCCATGTCCAAGACTCTTGTGGCGAGCATAGATACAAATGTTCTGGTGTAAATCTAAGGGTATGTTCACACAGAGTAATTTCGGCGCGCCTTTTGACGCGTATGTGTGCTCTAGTACGGGCGAGATGCATGCCGAAATTACTCTTAGGAAAACTATGGATTACGCCTCTTCTCCTTACTCGTACAATACGATTGTATTTTACGCGCGGGAAGATAAGCGACATGTAAATTACTTGCGGCAAATGCACGCTGCGAGTAATGAATGCCAATTGGGCCGGCTGCCGCCCCTTCCCACACCCCCCTCCACCCCGCCGGAATATGCGCGTATTAGCGTAAGCTCCCGAAAGACACGATGTACTGCGTCGCCTCGAAATTATGCCGTCTGAACATACCCTTAGATGTTTACTTTTGCAAGAGAGTGACCCGCATTTGTCATCATTTGAATTTAACTACATTCCCCTGTGTTTCTTTATAGTAGTTGCTCTCAAGACTAGAAATATTGAGCAAAGCCTCTACTTGTATGTTTCTCGTTTGTGTTTTAGGGTGTCCTGTGAAGGGTGAGTTGAGAGGGGAACTTTTGGAAAATAATTTGAAATCGTCAAAATTAGAGTGCGTTTATACAGAAAAAAATCACCAATATTACAGATAGCCATGTTTAATAGATGAGCCTACTGGGTTCATAACACATACCT
Organism: Phyllomedusa bahiana; assembly: GCA_025379985.1. NCBI lineage: Eukaryota > Metazoa > Chordata > Amphibia > Anura > Hylidae > Phyllomedusa > Phyllomedusa bahiana. The sequence goes on from JAODAL010008517.1 coordinate 18,501, forward strand.
CCAAATTAATCAAAGTAAACAATTTAAAACAATTGCATAAGTTGAACTAAAACTGTACTGAATTATGAGAAAATAACGCTCCAATTTGTACATTGTTGCTTCCCATGGCGCTTTTTTTTTCAACCTGACGGAGACCTGGTATTAACTAATGATGAAAAAAAAGATTTCACATCAACCTGGTTCCAGCTTTCTTGAAGGACAGTGACAGAACAGCTCTGTTGGATTGGAGTCCTGTTTTGGAACACTTTTTTTTTTTTTTTCTTCACCACAAAATTTCAATCCGATTAAGATCCAGACGGTTTGCTGGCCATATCATTGACTTGATCTGCCTTTATTGAAGAAAGGCCTTATTGTTCTGGGGCAGGATGCATTACCACCCTAAAAAGATAACTTGATCATCACTAAATATATTTTCTATTGCCTGAATGAGAAAAGTATCCAACGTTTTTGTGTCTACCTGTGCATTGACTGTTTTAATGACTGAAACCTCCCCTGGTCCTTTACCTCACATATCACCCCTTATTATACGAGTTGGAAAATGTGCTTTTATATTTTCTTCAGGTAGCCATCTTTATTTTTCATTAGACTCCCGTTTCCACCCGTGTTTTTTTTTTTTTTTTTTTTTTTTTTTATTTTAATTAACTATTGATTTGAGTTTTCTATGCTGACACTTTGCCATCTTCCTTGGTCTACCGCAATGTTTTCCTTTTCATAACCTTGCACATTTGCAATTACACGCAAATGATTTGGAGCAGCCAATATATTTTGCCATGCTTTGTGTTGGACTTCTATAAAGTAGCTTTATAACCCCATTATCTCAATTGGCAGGTCACCTATTGGAGCCATGGTTTTTTTTTTCAGTTAGCCAAGTCCCAAAGCTTGGTAAAGTCTCAAAGCACTCTTCCTTTTAAATGCAGACTAAATGGTTTTGTGAGGCTTGTGTCTAACTTGTTTTAGAAATGCAGATTGCAAAACAGTTCCCTGATTTTGTTTTTTTTCCCTCATTGTCAATTACATATTTTTTTCTCTACGTGACCTGCAGATGTTATTAGCAAAAATAATTTAATATGTCTAAGATTTGTTTCACAAAGCCAGGATGTTCTGCTGCGGAAAACTAGATTATTTTGTCATGTCTATAATTTGTGTATTTTCAACAAAGGTAGTATTCCTTCTGAAGTCCTCTCTTCACCATTAGCTAATATGACTTTCTGTTTTGCTTTGGTCACGGCTAGCAAAGCAGCTTTGTCATTAGCTATATGACTTTTCTCCATGTTGTATCCACCATGTATACATTGCTCATGTACCTGTACTGGTATAAACTGTAGCCTCATTACAGAAGTGTTGCCTTCTTATCTTATAAAACTTGGCCTCCTGGTGATTACTTGGCTTCATTCTAGGTTTCTAAACTCTGCAGTCCGTTTTTAAGTGGCCAGGTTTCTTGCATACATAACATTCACGTTTTACTTAAGCTCTGTGAACATCACATTAATGGCTTCCAAGTAACATACACTACAGGATGTATTCCTTAATCAGAAGCCTCAAATGAGCGCCATGCGTAGCCATGTGTAGTGTCCCATTGTAAAGAATGCTTACATTTACCAAATACTTTAACTGGATACCTTTTTTTTGGAACAGCGTGGTCCACTATACTGATCTGTCACTTTTTGTGGTATACTAATGGCACTCCTTTAGGTCTTTGTATGTGTAATGGACCTGTTTAGTGTGTACGGTGTGTTTGGAGGTTTTCAAGCATACAAGCTAAATGCCCATCATAAACGTGAGAAGAACATACCCATAGCGACTTATTTCTAGTTGTATGGTTAATGCACATCCAGCTCTGGACACGTCACCGCTGCTACACGCTCGGTTTTTCACTTGTTCTTCACAAGCTTGCCTTTAACATGTTCTAGCGTAGGATTGTCATCTTATTGTGCAATCACAAGCATGTCATAGGTTTCCAGGAGACTTGAAGCAACAGTACACTGACATGGAAATCTTTCATTTCTTCTTCAATACCTCTGTAGGTATTCCAGGGTACTATGTAGTGCTGTAAATGCTGGCCTTTGTATAGCTTAGACTGGTGCCTGTAAGTCATTTATCACCTAACATTAAGGCACCATGATGTACAGAACAACAACAGTGGCCGGGCCCAAAGAAACCTCCGATCTTGGCTGTTCAACCCCTTAATGCCACGGTCAATTGCAACCATGGCATATAAACTACCTCAGTTACCCATCTGCACCCAGTGATCGCAGGCAGCCATTGTAGCGGAGACCGAACAAAGGTCTGGGCCTGCTATGTATTTACTAGTATGCCTGTTAGGATGTTAAATAGAGCTTGTTGCTGAAATTGATCTCTCATATGCAATATGCAGCTCCTCCCACATGTCCTTTTGTAGTGTCACATTTGCATACTTGCATGATCTGACCATCACTTAATAAGGAGGTTAGTGCTTCGTTCCTTCTGATCCTCTAGTTTATAATCTGGTGGTGGATTAGATCTAGGCTGCTATGTCTTCGTGTCTCCTATTGGTAAGAGCATCATTGTCTTGAATTTTAAGTGTTTGCACTGTGACTTTACTGTTCTGGGCTCATAACCTAATAGCGTTAGATTATTTGGAGCACTGTCCAGACATCTATTGGGGGGAACAGCTGATTATTGAAGAACAGAACTAAGTAAAGTATTGCTTCTAATAATATAAGATCTCTGCAGATCTGTCAGGTTCATACACCTCCCGCTGTGACCTCCCAGAATCCTCTGTATAAGAGAGTTCCTTTCTTTACTTCTCTTCACCTCCACTAGAAATAGGCACCCAACATACAGTGAAGCAGTTTTTACCATGACCACAACTATAAATAGTGTTAGGTCAGCCAGAATGGATTAGAGTTGCTTTAGTAGGTTCAACCAAAGTTTTAAAAAAAGTTCAGGATCTCCCAAATCCAATTTTTGTTTTCTTCTAAACCCTAAACTGGGGTTATGGGTAAAGAGGTATTTCCCTTTTATTAATTTGTTTTACACATGTAGGCAAAGGTAAACTAAAGGCTATTACCAAATACATTGCTGTTCTGATTTACTTCCTTTCCAACCAGAGCACTTCTTATCTCCTGCATGTGTACACATGCTTTCCTAGGTTACCAACCAACACTTTCTGCTCTAGAGGCCTGGCCAGGATGCAAAGGTCAATCCCTACTGTATCTTATCAGCAGTAAAGAAGCTTATTTGTTTCTTACTGCCAAACGTTAACGCATTAAATCTCTCTAGCCTTATGTCCTGCTGTTTAGAACCCTCCATCACCAATGTTAATCTATCAGGCTCGGTTATGAATAGCAGAGCTAATATGCCAGTCATTACTTTAGAACCGCCCACAGCTTAACCAAGAAATGGGAGCCTGAAGCTACCTGTGAAAAGCAGGCTCTATGAAACAGCATGGTGTAACACCTCTTTTTTAAGGTTTTTACCCATTTTTAGGACTTAACCTAGTGTTTCTCAGTACTTCGTGTCTGACATCACTTCCGCCCCAGTCATTACAGTAATTCACAGTTCTCATAGAGAACTATGGATTATGCCTCCTCTCCCCGCTCGGTGAATACGCCGCGGGGAGAGATAAGTGACATGTCAATTACTAGCGGTGAATACGTGCCGCGAGTAATAAATGTCTACGGGGCCGGCGGGCTGCTGGACCCCCCACCCTGCATTTATGCCATGTGAACATAGCCTACGCGTTACTTGTGTTAGTCAATGTTAGGATCAGGTTTTTTTTTTTTGTTTGTTTGTTTGGTTTTTTTTTACACGTTTTTAGGGACTAACTTGCCATTCTTCAGCACCCTGACATCACTTCTGGTTAACACAAGTAGCCCTAATGTTACCTTAACTGGAAGTGATATCAAGCCGAAAGTAAGGAATGGTATGTTAACCTCTAAAATCATGTTAAAAAACAAAAGAACCTTAATCTATAATTTAAGGTTTGAATACAAAAACTTGCATAGCCCTGAACTTAGACTAAGCGGGAACCTATTCAAGCAACACTATTTATGCATTATGCCATCACTCATTATGGCGCTGCAGAGCCCTTCTGCTGCCCAGAATAGCCCTTCTTCTACACATACAGCAATAAGGGCTTTTTCAAATGATATAATTTCAGGCAGATGTTGCATAGAATGGGTGTCTACACTCTGCCAAAATCAATGTGCATGTCACCATATTACATTAACAGGAATCTGCACCATATTTCATGCTATCAACTGTTTTCTGCTTGCAGATATAAAATTCATGACACAAGTGTGTCCGGGCTTGTATACATGCAGTTTCTGCAGTGAAAACTTCATCAAGTAAACAGGGCACAGTTTAGCCCCGTCGAAAAGGGTTCATCCACTTCCATAGCTTGTAATGAAATCCACCACATAAGAAGTCAGAATCTGAAGCAGAAGCCTCTGGGTTTTGCCATAGAAAGGTGACAGTGTTTTTTTTTTTTTTTTTTTTTTTTTTTTTTTTTTTGGGGGGGGGGGGGGGGGGGGGGGTATATAAAAGTCCCCTTTAAAAAAGGGGCCCAACGAGGGGTTTAAATGGGAAAATTTTTTCTTTGATAGTTTTATGATTCGGGGGGATCCTTTTTGGGGTTGTCTAACTGGAGGGTCCTTTTTCCCTTTTTAGCAGAATTGGGTTTCGTGATTTGTACACTTTAAAAAACCCCAAGAGGGGAATGTAATGGAAAAAATTTTCCCAAACATACACACTGGGACTTATTTGAAGCAGAAAGCTAATTCAAAAAAGGGGTTTTTGAATGGGGTTTAACCCCCCCTTCTAATCGATTGTAAAATGTAGTTACAAAACCCCCAAATTTAAAGGTCTCCCGAAGGGAAAAATTTACCCTTTTTTATTACCCCAGCCTTGAAGAGAAAAATGTTGTTTTTAGAAAGATTAGAAGCCAAGGGAAATGGCCCTGGAAAAATTTGGAGAGGGGTGGGTTTTTGAAGATGAAATTTTTGGGAAGCTGTAAGTTGACCGGGAAAAAAATTTTTAGTTTTGCTGTTCCTTCATGAAAAATGGATTTTGAGGAGTATCAGGACTCCTTTTCGAATTAAAAATTTGCTGGATCAATTTGCACAAAAATTTACTAGGAAAAAGAAAAAAAAAACTGCAGGGCTAAAAATGGGATTCTCAATGATCTGGGTTTTTCCTTTTTGGGGTTTTTGTAAGAAGTCAGAATTTTGCCGTTCCTTTTTGGGTTTCCCCCCAAGGGTCCAAAAAAAAGGTTTTAAATGCGGGCCAAATTTTTCACTGGAAGCTGGGATCCTTATCACTTAAAAAAAGGTTATCAATGTTTCTTTTTTTATATATACATTTTTTGGGATACCCTGCCAACTCTCCCGTTTTTTTGGGGGGGGGGCCCCCCCTATTTGGGGTCCCCCTCCCCCCCCTCCCGGGGGAGTTGGCTTTTCCTCCCGCCGCCTGCAGGCGGCGGGGGGGTCCTTTTAAATTACCGCGGCGCAAGAGTAGCGCTGGTGGGGCTACTCTTGCGCCGCGGGCCCGCCCCTACGGGGGGTTTGAAGCCGGGCCGCAGCGGCCGCTCACCCGCCCGCGGTCTCACTGTGCGGGAAGAGGGAGGAGGGATCGCTCCCTCCTCCCTCCTCTCCCTGTATGTAGGGCCCGCCGGTGTGTGCGCCGCACATACAGGTCAGAGGCGCAGGGGGAAGTGACGCGCGGCTGCAGGGGGTGACCGCGGCCTGCCTTCACTTCCACCTGCGCCGCTGAGGAGATCGGCCGGAGCGGCCGCGCTGCAGGAGCCTGGTAGGTTAGTGGATTTTATTATTTTATTTTTATTAGCTTTAGGGGGCTTCAAACCTGGCTAACAGAGAGGGCAACTACCTGCAACGAGGGGGCAACTACCTGGCAACAGAGGGGGCACTACCTGGCAACAGAGGGGGACATTATACCTGGCAACAGGGGGCACTACCTGGCAACAGAGGGGCACTACCTGGCAAAGAGGGGACATCTACCTGGCAACAGAGGGGACATCTACCTGGCAACAGAGGGGACAACTAACCTGGCAACAAGGGGCACTAGCTGGCAACGAGGGGACCACTACTGGCAACAGAGGGGCACAAACCTGGCAACAGAGGGACATTTCCCTGGCAACAGAGGGGACACTACCTGGCAACAGAGGGGACACTACCTGGGCAACAGAGGGGACATCTACCTGGCAACTGTGGGGACTCAACCTGGCAACAGTGGGGACACTACCTGGAAAACAGAGGGGACATCTACCTGGCAACAGAGGGGACATCTACCGGGGCAACGGGAGGGGGCACTACCTGGCAACAGGGGGGCAATACCTGGCTAACAGATGGGGGCACTACCTGGCTAACAGATGGGGGCACTACCTGGCTAACAGAGGGGGCACTACCTGGCAACAGAGGGGGCACTACCTGGCACCAGAGGGGACATCTACCTGGCACCAGAGGGGGCACTCCCTGGCAACGAGGGGGCACTACCTGGCAACAGAGGGGAACATCTACCTGGCAACAGGGGGGGGACATCTACCTGGCAAGAGGGGGCACTACCTGGCAAAGGGGGACACTACCTGGCTAACAGAGGGGGGCACTACCTGGCTAACAGTGGGGGGCACTACCTGGCTAACAGATGGGGGGGGACTACCTGGCGAAACGATGGGGGCACTACCTGGCAAACAGATGGGGGCACCTACCTGGCAAACAGATGGGGGCACCTTACCTGGCTGACAATGGGGGCACCTACCTGGTAACAATGGGGGGCACCTACCTGGCTAACAAAGGGGGGCATCTACCTGGCTACAAATTGGTTTCTACTGGCTTACGGGAGGGGGCATCTACTTGGCTAAAAATGGGGGCACCTACCAGCCTGTAAGGGGCACTACCTGGTTATGGGGGGCTACTACCTGGCTATAAGGGCATCTACCTGGCTTTCCCTTCCAAAGCCGTTATGCAGTTAGGTGGGTGGGTGTGACTTTTTGAAGGGGCGTTGGCATACCAAACAAGAGGGGCGTGCCCAAATGAAAATTTTTGCCGCGGCGCGTTTACGCGCGCCGCCCACTAGGTTCTCCTGCTTTTTCATTTTCGAAAGTTGGCAACTATGATTTTGGTATATTCTGATTTGCAGCTAAGCAGCAGTATCTCCTACTTACAAGCAGGTTCCCTTTGCCCTGTAAATCTACAAGCCCCATGATCCCTTGCTGTGGTTTGTCTAATTTCTTACTCCCTAACCTCTGTACATGCCCTCCTTTCCTTCCATATGATGAAAGCCTGGAGTGGAGGGACCAAGAGAATGTAGCATAAAAGGCTTTCCTTAAAAAAATAAAAATAAATAAATAAATAAAAACCTTGGATAACCTGATCTCTTGAGCTTGACGAAAGCAGTTTCTTGTATATTGAGACTTGAACTACGGAGCTTCCTGTCGGAAAACTGCTGATGTAGACCTGCAGGGAGCCCACTAAAAAATTTGAACAAGGGCAAAGTTTGGTGCCCGAAACGCGTTGGTTTGTTGCTGCTATGTTTTACCCTCTGCACGTTTTGTACTTATAATAAAGAAGAGAAAGCTTCACTATTCCTACGGCTGGATTAACTTGATTTCTCTGCTATTGTGGGTCCTGCGACTGGGGACTGAAATCACAGCAAAAAGGAAGGAAAGCGAATACAAGGGAGTGACCAGGTGAAAACTGCAATCAAGGTGAGCCTACGTCCTGCAAGCCTAGTGTGTTACTTTAAAAATTTTTATGAATTTACATTACAAAAATGCCTACTTTTTAAGGGAAGTTATTAAGAAAATAATTTTTCCCCACTGAACCACCCTTTAAAAAAAAAAAACTCCCAATATAACTAGATCCGTAATAGCCACCTCAGGGCTTGAAAATGTGGTATAGAACATCTACATTTTAGTAAACATTGAGTCCCTCTCCGCCCCATTGGCCTTGCACTTTACTCAACACCGTGCATTCGTTTTTTGTTTTTTTTTTCAAAATGTCTTTATTTGGACCGTCAAAAATTAAATACAAAATGGTACAAGTATTGTTGCATCAACAGTAAGAAGTAACATACATATTATTATATAACATTCACAATGGCAAAAATAGAATAAAAACGGATATTAAGCCATGAATCGTTTAGATGCCGTCAATGGTATCAACAGTCTTTTTTTCCTGTTAATTACTCATTTAAATGACAGAACATAAAGAATAAAGTAAACATTGGACATTTAATGAGGAACGCTGCCCTCGTCAATGCAACCAATTGCCTAGATTCCTCCATCCTGTCCCCCCTCCCTTTTTTTGTCCGGATCCCCCCCTCCCCCCACACCACACACACAGGCACGCCATCCACCCCTCAGTCTTAGGGTACCAGAGTCGTGTTTTAATCAACAAGTTAGCACTCTGATGCAGAGAGGCAAAAGCTACGTTTTGCGCCTATATTATATATTTAGCTGGGTCTCTCAACCTCGGTGGTGTGGCAGCAACTAGTGGCCAAATATGCATGTCAATCTGTCTGTTATAGCGGAGCCATCAACCTGTTCCTCGAGCAAGTATCCTTGTGAGTGCATATTGATTGGCTCTACACCTGCAAGCTGCTGTCATAGGTACCACGATGTCGTTCCAAAACATGAACTTTCCCCAAAGCCGGAAGAATCTTCCCTGCATTGGTTTTTCTGAAGTGTTTAACATAGTTTTATCTGTGGTTGGGTTTTTTTTTTTTTTTTCCTATATATATAATAGGACTACAAAGAACAGCTGCTTTAAAGAAAAGCTGATCAGTATCTCTTGTGTTTAGTTTTACTGAGTGTGTTTAAATCACAGGAGAAGAGTGAATCCTAGTAAAATACTACCCTTTATTGAGACCTGCCCACCTTTCTGTTAGTTTCCCTGGCTCCGTTTTCATCTAGTTAAGGGTGGTCTAGGGATTTTGGGTAGGATGTTTAAGTGCAGGGCCGCCCTATTCAGGGCAATTTGCCTTGCTAATGTAGTGTACAATTTATATGTTTTATTAGGGAACATTTGGGATGTCTTTCTTATTCTTTTTAGTTGTCTCCATAAAAGGTATATTTTAATAGGATTCACTCTTCTCCTATTTAAGTTGACTTTGGTGACAAATCCCATTTTCATTATCTGCTGGTTAGCCCAAATCCACCTGTATGTAAAAGTTGGTATTTGTCCTTTTGGGTTGAACCTTCCAACTGATATAGGGGGATAAAAAATACAGGTTGCATCAAACTAAGGGATACTCTACATGTAAGGAATGTGATCAGAATGTAACCTACACGAACTCTCTACCATCTTATTCCTAAAATGTGACTCTCTATTTATAGACAAACTTTAATCTATCCAGTGATCTATTAGAATACTTTTTTTTTTTAAATAAACGTATACTGCATAAGACCTTTTATAAATGATTATTACAGTATTGATGTCTTTTCAGTTCCAAGCTAATTTTTCTGTAAAACACCTGTATTACACTCCAGGGAAAAGCTTTTCATATACAGTATTATAAGAATGCATCTGTCCTTAATGAGGGACATCCCTTTAAGCCAGATCCTTTGGGACACCCATATCCCAATTATAAATAGGAAGCATCAGGCATAACACATGGGGGTCTATCTGTAATCCTAGCTTTATACCTAAAGATTAGTGGGATTTAGCCTTGAATATAGTGATTGTTATCTATGGATTACTTACATTTACTACAAATCTGATCATGCGTAGTTACAGCTATTCCCATCTATAGAGTTATCCAAATGTTACAAGCGGGTTTAGAAACCATGACCTGTTTAATGTCAATATTTTATTAATGAACTGAGCACCGGTATTGGACATTGTATGTATTAAATCTGCTAAAGCGCTAAGCGTTCTGTACTACATCGCACCACTTAATCGATGGACTCCTAAGACATGATCATGTGAAAAGCAATGAAAAGGTCGATGATGCCGCCTGCTTTTCTAAAGTGCCACACATACCGGGCACTCTCCTTGCTGTAGGCAAACTTTAGAATCCAGTTGAGTGCGTCAGAGTACAGTTGGTTGGAGAAAAATATACATTTCTTTACTAAACACTTAGGCACTTATAGACCCAAAGATTTGACCGTGGTCAGAGGGATCTTAGAAAACACTATAGCAGTTGTAGTAATAAATAAAAATCATGTAAAATTGACCATTGCATTTTAAAATACAAAAATGTCGGTAAATAACTGTTCTCGAATTTGCTCTTTGTCTTTTGGATAAATAGGTTTTTCAAGATTGGACCATGATAGGAGGATCTTGTAATACAGTCTATCAACTGTAGTAGGACCAATAAAATAAGAGTGAAACTGGCTATTGCATTTTAAATATTAAAGGTGTAAAAACGGATCTAAAATTTATATTTTCCTATTGGTTAATTAGGTTTTACAGAGAAAAACAAAAAAACCTGCTGGCTGGAACTGCTTTATGACAAAAAAAAATGAGCTTGAATTTGGCCTGGATTATGTTCCAACATTTTCCAGAGCCTTGGGTCTTTTGTTATTTAAAAATTACCTTCATTTAAGGGGTGTATCGATTCTTCCCAAAAGGGGTGTTCTCTTGAAGTTGTGCTCTCACTTACGAAAAACCGGGTGTTTCCCTTCCCCCCCAGTGGGGGTTTTTTTAGTGGGAAAGGGGGTGACATCATCCCCCTTTACTGTTATGTGGTCCAGTTTCGTGTGTTCCCCCCCCACATATCACTGTCCCCTCCCCATCAGCTTATTTTTAAAACTGTTTTCAACCACAGGGGGCCCGCAAAAAGTCTAAACGTCTTTTTATGAGCCACACATCTCTCACGCTGGAGGTTTGCTACAGTTGAATCCTCCCGGGGACAGAGACTTCTCCCCCTTCTTATAAGCACCGTGGCACAATTCCTGTTTTCTGATTATAGAGGCGCTGCAGTGTCAATGAGGCGCAGATAGCTATATAGAGTTTAAATTTTTTCGGCCCCCCAATTGGGGAGAGCGGCCCGTGAAAGGGCCGTTGGGGGCCGAAAAAAATTAAATTTATTAAGCCTCAAATGGGATGAAAGTGGTGGGATCTGACTTTTCCAACAGCACTGGGGAAAATTTTTTTACAGAAAAAAAGATAAGGAATACGGAAAAAAAAACCGGGTATGACTCCAAAATTTAAAGTTTGCTTTTTTACTGTCCCCCATTCTGGGAAGGCCATTTTAAAGAAAGATACAACCCCTTTAATGCTTATGTGATCATGACCCATTTACTGGCCTTGACTACTGCTTGCATGTATGACACATGACCATTGAGCATGTGAGTGAGTGAAGAGCACCACACCTTTTCACAGGTTATGTGCAGTATTACAGCACTACCTCATACACTGTTGGAGCTGAGCTAACCTAGCAAAAGCAACCCAGATGTAGTGCTGTTTTTGTTAGAAAATGTGCATATTTTTGTCATTCTAAATGAACCTTCAAAGGAAATGTATCACATTGAACATACTCTCTGATCACGGGCAAAAATGTTAAAGTGAAACAATTTTTTTATTAGTTTTTGGGCAGAAAATTCTGCAAACTTGTTTTTAAATCTTTTTAAATTCATGCAAAAATTTTGGGCTTAAAAAGACTGTTGTTTTTTTTTTTTATAAGGCCAAACTTTTACTATTAGCTTTGAATTGAATTAAAATGATCTGTCCTTGGGGCAAAAGCAGTCAAAGAGCCCTGTCCTCCCTTTCACCCTACTGCCTGCAAACCATGGTTGTTAAATTAAAATAACTGCCTGAATGATCATTTTGTCATCACTCAGTGGGTGTGCATTGAAGCTAGGCTCAGTTCAGGGACACTCCCTTGTAGTGGGTGTGATCTGAGCAGAGAACGATCTTGCTGCATAAAATGAGGTCATTATCTTCTGCCAGTCTCAGATGCAGGAGTGATCACAGGGTAAAGGTAATTGTTTGTTAGCTCTCCTTCAATTACTATTAGTAAGCCTGGTGAGTAAGGGGGGTGGAGGTAGTGCAGTGCAACTGTGTGCTAGGACCATTTACATAGTTGCATATGAGTCACTATTGTATACAGAGGTGCTGATAGGAATGTAATCATGACCTCAAGTAGAGAGCTGAAGGGGGGAGGAGGTTACACACAAACACTAATGTTGGCACATACACACTTGCAGTGATAACTGTTTACATAGTGAGTTACCGCTGCTACAGTTTAGGTGCCTTTTAGTATGATGATCAAAAACCAATTGCTGTGAGGGATGTGACATCGCTCACCTTTCTTGGATGCTAGATAGGATATGCCACACTCCTCACAGCAATCTGATTCGCAGTAATGGGATAGCGGTGTACCTGCTCTGGTGGATGTACAGCACATACAAATAGGTATATAAACCAAATTATATATTTGTATATGTAGTAAATATAATATAGAATGAGGAAAGAATGTTTTTATAGCATGTTACAAACTGTGATTGGTGCACTGTACTATACACAGCCTGCAGCAGGCAACCAGGAAGTGAACTGGAGCACAGTTGTAGGGGCATAAGATGTACCTGAACAGTGCTTGGACAATTAGGGGGCGGGTGCAAGGAAGTCCTAGAATGTAACTGCAATGCATTCTGGGATTCTTCTCTGGCCACTCGCTGAGATCTGGCCATGCACATGAATAGGGAGGCTGGTGCTAGTGGCGTTGTTCTCATTCATTTTTATGGGAGTTCTGAGTATAGCCGAGCGCGCGCACACTGCTATATTCAGAACTCCCATAGAAGTGAATGAGTAGGATGCCACTAGCGCTGGCCTCCGCATTCACATGCAGGGCTGGATTGCAGCTAGCAATGAGCAGCCAGCGAAGAGGATTTCATGAAGTGAGACCACCCCTTTAAATCTGCACTGCGATTTCTTATGTGTTTCTAGGATGAGGGGAGGCAATCAGATTAATTTAGGTTACAGCTTGAGGTTGTCGCACAATTTCTTTCCCCCACTCCAGAATATCAACTGCTTATACATGCAGTGATTTGTCTACTTATTCTGTACTAGCGAATAATAATGCAAAATTTCCATTTAGGTTTTAGAAAGTTGGGTTATTTATTTTTTGTGATCATCATTATGGCCGCTTTTTGTTAACGCATGTAAAAAAAATGAGTAAAACGGATGTGAATTATTGAAATCAGATTTTAAATGAAATTGGGTGGGGAGGGTAAATTTGTAGCGATGACTTTTAGGCCATGTTCACATGGTGTATTTGCAGGGCGCAATTACGCCCCGCAATTACGCCGTGTGACCGGGGGGCGGGCGGGGGCGGGGGACTGAGCAGGGGGCCGGCACTTCGCCGGCCCATGACTTGATTTCCGGGGGGCCCCGTTTAGGCGCAAGAATTCACCTATGGAAATGTGAATTACCGAAATGAATGGGCCTTTTTCCCCCGAAAATTGGGCACTTGGGCGTAATACGGACCAAAATTCGGCCCATTTTAAGCGTGGAACGGCCTTACAGACCAGTTACCCCCAACCACCCCCCTAGTTGATGGCATTTAAGACTCATCGTGGTTTTCCCGTTACAAATGGGTTTACGAAAAATTTTTATGTTATATGAAAAAAAGTAATGTTGTGTCATTCTCAAAACCCCTTTTTTAAAAACCCAAAAACAGACTGAGCTTTATACCTCGTAATACAGGAGTCCACAAATTACACATTTTAATAGTCAGTTTTTGGGTTAGGGGAAAGATTTTTGTCAGTAGACAGTTTTATGGCATCCTCTTAAATGAATTTGGGGTGTAATATGTAATATCTCCCGTCCACATGTAGAGCCTTCCTTATGTTACCCAATTAAAATGATGGTGCTAATTAACATTCCACTTGCTTTGGTACTTGGAAAAAGGGGTTATGTAATGATTTTTTAAACTGTCAGTGCCCGAAAAAAATGGTTCTTCTGTTGGTTAAAAAAAACAATGACCCCAAAGGTGGGTTTTATAGCAGGTGTTCAGAAAACCAGGTAAATCTAATAGCCATATGCACTACTTGTATGGGAATTGGGGTTGGATAGACCAGCCAGAGTGGTTTTATCAAATCTGTGTCCACCAAGTAGGTCAAATATCATTTTGTTTTTATGGGCCTTAAAGGGGGTTTTTCATCAATGATTATTTTACCCTTTTTCCCCGTTTTTTGGTTTCATTTTTAATTCGGGGGGTGTTTTCTGGTTCCTAGGCTGCGTGAAGTCAGGTCAGTGCATAGCAACCAGGCTGGCAGCCCTTTGGGGGGATTGAACGGTCTGTAGAAAAGCAACCTGGGACTGATGAGCCATACAAGGGGATATCTCAAATTGGTGGACATGTTAATGGAAAAATATTTAAAAAAGACTTTTTTTTCAAGATCTTAAAAATAAAAAAAAACAATCCTTGTAGTGGTCAAAACCCTTTAAAAAATTTCCGTAGGGATTTGTGCCTACCTGACCTTGCCCAATATAGTGATTTATGGGTTTATTTTTGGGTTTTATTCACTTTAGCCCCATCCCCAATGGAGCACACAGACTAATTTGCAAATTAACCTGTCAGACTTCTTTTAAGTGTGGGGGGGCACTAGAGTACCCACAGAGGAAACCCACGTAAACGCAGGAAAATATCAAAACCCAAAATTGTCTCCTCGTCAATTCAAATCACCCTGCGCTACAGGGCCGTGTTGCACTTTAATTTGGGGCAAAAATCCCCAATTTTTTACCTAATTTTAAAGCTTTTATTTTGGTGACATTTGCTAAAAATCAACCATAGCCTAACTGTAAACTTAAGTTGGAGTTAGATTTTTTTTTTAATATTTATTAGGTTTGCATAGTTTAGGCATTCCTTGGCGCCTTTAGACCCATGGTTCTGTTGTTCCGCTGTCACTTCCAGTTCAGTGCTATAATAGGCTCGCCTATGTCTTGTTGGACAGGAACAAAAGTGACGTTCTGATGATGGTATCACGGAGTCAAAACTGCTGTTTATTCTATTCAAAACTGGGGTGTATGGGTGTGGGGCGATCTAACACCAATTTAGGGGTTTAGGGTTATGGTCAGGAATAAGGTTAAATTTGGATTTAGCGAAAGTTATTTTTTTTTCTTCATGAGTTGGGCCAAAATAGTGGCAATCCAAACAGGGACATATTTGAGCACTACTTAGCCTTTTTCCATGCTACCTTTACAGTCTATCAATGCCATAACCCCCTATTGTGTTAAGTTGTATGGTATCCAAAAGTAAAAGTTATTGGTGTTTTCTGGAGAACCCCTTTAATGCAAAGGGACTGCTTATGTTAACCGCAAACTTTTGCGGGTCCTTTGTGATGTATTGGCACCACTCTTAGAGGCGTTTTCTTACCACTATGATTCGCTTTTAACATGTAGGTAAATGAAGACGGTTACCAAATACAATGCTGTTTTGATTGGCTTTTTTCAAAAGATAACAGAGACTTTATTTACTGAGAGTGTACACAAGTTTCTCTTGCTTAGAGACCACCTCTTTGCTCTAAACTGCTGTCTGACCTTGATCAGTTACTCCCTGCTTAGTCTTCTCTCTAACACAAGAGCATAATTATCTAATGTAATGACCAGTTTTAATCCAAAAAACCTCTTTAACCTTGTGCACTACAGATTATAAATCTCCAGCAGTCGTGTCTACAGCAGGATCAGCTAGATATAGTAAAGCGAATGTCAATCACTGCTCTAGACCCACCCACAGCCTAACCAGGAAGTGTGTGAATCTGAAGCGGACGGTGGCTCTGTGAAACAGCGTGGTGAGACAACCCCTTTATTGATTTTCAGATATCTCCTATGAAACCAAATATGTCAGATCTATTCTTCTGTAAGTTTTATTACAGCATTCGTTTTTTATCTGTTATCCGGCAGGTTGTATTACGTGAACCTTAACTGGTGCTCTCCATAAGAGAGAGTGTTCCCCTCCTCATACCACTCATTGCCTCCCACCAGTCAAGCCAATATCGCTCTGCTCTACACGATGAGGGCAAAACCCCGAAACGCGTATGTAGATGAGTAATATTGGCTTGTCAATTATTACTTTTTGCTTCTCAAAGATTCAGTGAATCAGAAGTAAATTTAGGATTTGTTTCAACCTATAGAGGGCGCAGTGAGCTTTCCAGCTCCTTTCTCCATAATGCCTTGTGTTGAACTTAAGTGCAGCACCACAAATAAAGGTAACCTACACGTGTGTGTGTGTATGTAAATCTATTTATATATATATATATATATATATAGTATATATATATAATATATATATATATATATATATAAATATATATATATATATATAAATATATTGTATTGTTGTGTGTGTATAAACATCAGCTTCTTTTCCTTCCATTGTTAAAATCACAATGCTAACATGTTTTTCAACTCTAGTGTAATTCATAATTCAATTCATATATGTGGATACAAAATTATTGTTCTCCACAATGAGAAACAATCCATTCCCTCCCTCGCTAGCCTTTGTCCTCAATCTCCTCTTTCCTTTCCGGATGTATCTGGGCCTCTGTGTCTATCTGCTCTGAGTTTATTCAATTAGAAGCTTCTAGCCCTTGGGGGTATAATTCCATTTTCGGTTGCTGGATCTCCAATATGTGAGGTTATCCCTTGTTAGTTCCCCAACGCGCGCACCCTCCCTGGCTGTAAATGCATTACCTTGCCATCCCATCTAATCATTTCCCGTTAAATGCTGCTAATTGAATCATACCAGTATTAGCTAAAGCCTTCCCCCTGCTCGTGTTTTGTTTCTCTGCTTAATGCCGACATCTCCAGTGACTTCAGGTGCCAACCTTGACTCTCGCCTTTGTTATTAGGGCTTCTGGGCACAGGAATGCCATTATGTCCTCCAGCTTGTTCCTAGGGACTGATCATGAGCATCAGACTGCTGGGTGTGAAAGTGTGAGTCTGGAACAGATCACTGGGCTTATGGAATCAGCATAAATCTGGTTAACACCCTAACACTACCTCTTTTACACACATGTCACCCTCTACACCCCCCACACCTCCTCTCCTAACTCAGCGCTGCTAATCCATCTGTTGCTGGCTGCGGAACACTGCTTGTTAGCCAGAACATCAACCCAATTAGAGAAGGATTTAAGCACTGTCCAGACAGAGCAAGTGATGGTGACGCACACAAGATGTGCAGCAACTTCAAGAAAGGAGAAAACCGAGCCGAGACCACTGTCCGCCATTGGCGTCATGACATGGTAAACCTTTGTTCTTAAGAATATTAACATCTTCCTCTCCTTTATTATCCCTGCAAGTTTCTCTTCTTCCTTCGGAATCAGACTTAATTCTATACAAAGGCTTATTGTGTCTGTGGTTCATTGTGTAGAGCACAATTGTAGACATGCCAAGGTTAGACTGAACCCTTCGAGAACAGCCATTGATAGACATCTCGTTTCTTCTCGCATTATGATGGTTTATTACTCATTCAATACTTCTGGGAAATAAAACAGGATTTATGTATGAAATATAAATATATTGGGGTTTCAGGTGACAAAATGACTACAGTTCAGACCTCAGAACATCGGTTGATGGCACATCAGTCAATGGTCGCTGGGATTTTTAAGTATTTTGTTTTTGATTTTTTTTTTTTTCACTTGGTTCTCCAAAATAATAATAATAATAATAAAAACTCTGAGATCAGGTAATTTTATAGTGATGACACCCCCTCCTTCCCACCATTTGTTTTTCTCAAAGTTCCTAAGTTGTGTTTGCTCTATTAAAGTTCCTCCAAGGCTAAATTCATACTGTATTGCAGTCTCCAGGTAGTGTTTTAATAGGCACAATAAGGTTTATGAACTTAGTCTTGGGAACTTGGATGTAATATAACAGGTTTACAAAGATTGTTTTGGGGACCTATCATGGAAAATTACATGATCACAGGGGTTTTCTTTCAAATTACTTTAGGTTTTTATTGGTGGAAACCAAAGCAAAATAAACTCTTCAGTTATAGAAGTCTCCCAGCCACCATTGATTGCTATGACCTTAACCAATGTTCTGAGACGAGAAGCAATTCATGCATTACCTGTAGAGGTTTTGTCACGTTAAACACACATTTAGGTCTATAAATCCTGTTTTATTTCCCAGAAGCATTTACTTTCTTCATATTCTTCCCTGTCATTCTAAATGTGGATCATGAAAAGATGCCCAATGTAAAGGAGCAACTAAACGCCATTCAGTGTGCTAGAAAGTTTAGAAATGGTAGCTAGCAATAATACATCCTAGTAATCAAAACAGAAAAAACAAGACCAGGTTGAAGACCTCTGTACCCCAGGCTCTCAACCTGTGGTACATATATCAGAGCGGTTACATGTCAAGGGGGTGCTCGAATTGTCCTCATGCTGTGTTTTAATAGGTACCCCCTTGAGTTCTTCAATCTTGTCTTGTTTTTGTATTTTGATTACAATAAGGCATTTCTTTTTAGTTACCCTTTTTAAACTTAGGCCGAGTTCACACGGCTTATTCACGGCGTAATTACGGGACGGATTTTGCCTGCAATTACGCTGTGTTCCCTGGGGCGGAGGGGCCGGCAGCTCGCCGGCCCCACAGACATTCAATATTCCCCCAGGAATAATTGACAAGTAATGCGGAGACCGAAAACATAGTTCTCGATGAGAACTGGGGAATACCGGAATGACTGGGATGCATCTCGCCCCGTATTTAGCGCAGTATGGCGCAAAGTACGGGCTGCAATCCGTCCCAAAATACGCCATGTGAACATTGCCTTACTCTGGTTGGCATTTAGTTGTCCCATTGCTCAAGACCCACACTGATCTCAAGAACACACCCCAGAACTTCTCTCTTCAGCTGATTTTGGTAGAAGAGCTTCAACCTACTCTCTGTTCAATCAGCCATCATAGTCTATAGTGAGACAACCCCTTTAATTTATAGGTCACAATTCCAATTGCCTTCATCCTCCAGAGTAAATGCTACTGAAACCCTCATGGGTTCCAAAGTCTACATCAGTAGAGGAAACAAAACTTAAAAATTCCCTACCCCCTCCCCTTCATTCAAATCTTCCCCACCCTTGGTAAAACTTGGACATGTCATTTTTTCAGCCGTACTATGTAACATGGATGTCTTGATACAGACCAGACTTTACCAGTGCCCCGACCATACAAAATGCCTCCTGTGACTGTCTAAAAAAAATCCTCAAGCATGAAAAAGGCTCATCTTAAACTGAAACGTTGCACTTTTTATATCTACTTGTTGTAAATAAATACTTTCATGGGTTTGGATATGCTGCCGTTCTATGAATTTTTTAGACATTGAAGAAATCGTGGCTGGGCTATCCATGTGGGGTGACCTAATGCATTCCTTTAAAACAAAGTGAAGACTATGGTGCCGTTCTAAATCTACCATTTCCTCTGACTCCCTATGGTAAAGACCGATCCCGCAATCTAAAATTTTAGCCTTTTACAGTAATTACTTTTTCTGACAATAAAAAGTGGACCGAAGTATAAGTTTACATAAAAGGGGTTTCTGCACATCGATTCATCTTCCCTTTTTTTTTTTTGTTCAGTTTTTCTCATTTAATTTTTTTAAATTTAAAGGGTTTTACTGGCTTCTACTGGCTGCGTACGAACTGCTACAACCACCAGGTCTATACGTAGCCACCTCACTACAGCCTATCAAAAAGGGAACAAACGGGTCGTGGCTAAGCCCTAAAGCTTTTGCCCCATAAAGAGGCGTACTCAGAAAGTGGGACATTGAAGGGACACATATTGAAAAGGACGTTTTTACAAGATTTTTAAATAAAAAGCAACCCTTGTAGTAACAACCCATTTAACCTTTTAAAACCCTGAGTCTCCCCAAATCGAGGAGTTTTTTTGGACATCCTAGTAAACAGATGTTAATGTATCTTCTTTACCCCGATTTTATGCAATTGGAATAAAAAAAACATTTCTTTTCAATCTCTCAATTACAAATGAGATGGACAGAAATGTTATTTTTTATTAAGAGAATAAAATGGATATCTATTCATGTAGTAATTGTTCCATTTTAAGAATATCCTGGCTTAAATGAAATCCATCCACTTCTAGCAGAGATAACATTATTGTGTACATGGTAAACCCGATTAAAACACAGTAACGCTAAATTAAATGTAATGATTGCTTCTCCATCAAATAGCCTTTAAAACCATGTCTATTGGGGTTACTTGAGGACGGCATTGCGGTACATGTTAATCCTGCCATATTCCTTTGTGGATCAGCCTTTAACTGGCAGTGCAGCCTTCTTGCACCAACCAAGTTGGGTTTTCACTCCTGCAGGCGTCTTTTGACCCCCTCAGCCTCGATGCAGTGTCACAAGGGGAAACGAAGATAGAAAACCAGAGGCTCTTTAACACACAAAGGGGCCCCTTTTTTTTATTGATTATCCATGCTTTAAGCCACAGCTGTGTAGGTGTGCCTCCAGCAAGCTCTTGTTCTCATTCTATGGTTCTGTTATGCGAGGGGTTTGATCAACTCGGGAGTTTTCCAAAATTTTTTGACCTCTTACATTTTTCCGGAGATTTTCCCCCCTGATCTGGCCTCATGCCCACTTTTCTCTGTCAACTTTTGTTGTGCGTCTGCATGTGTAATTATGCACTCTAGGGCTTCCAGCCAAGTTTGCTCTCTCCTCTTTATATTTCTTTATGGCACAACAGTGTCACTGCTTGAAAACCTGAGTGGGATGGGATTGTTCTATCCCTTGTCTGTTTTGTGATATTGGTGGCCTTTCATGCTCAGACCATGTTAAAAAAGACTCGCAACTTTTTTTTTCCTGCCGAGTTTTTACATTACTGCATTATGGTTTTGACTTTTTTTTTTTCTTATTATAGTGGTTCTTCAACATAAAATAACAATAGGTTCCAGGAGGCCTATTGTAGTCTGAAACTATTACATGCTGTAACTATAATTTTATAGAAAATTAGTAATTGTGAAGCCCCAAAATGTCACCACAACATAATGAAGAAGATTAAAGAAAATGAAGCAGGTAATGAATAGGGATAAAGCAAGTCCTTACGTAACATTTAGAACGACTTGTAGCTTCCTTTCTACTTTGAGAGTTAGAGAGTCTTTAGGTTATTATTTATTTTAGAGCGCCATTGATTCCGGGGGCGTACATTCAAGGGAGTTACTACATAACAAATGTTTAACAAAACAATGGTACGATAAATGATAGCACTGAATAGAGGGGAAAAGGGCCCTGCCCGTGAGGGGCTTACAATCTACAAGGAAAGTGAAGAGCAGAATTAGGGGCACACATGTTTGTGGGTGGTGTAGGGCAGTGGGTTATTATAGGTTATAAGCAATCCCGAAAATGGGTTTTCAGGGTTCTTTGAAACTGGTGAAATCTATGTTTTGGGGTAACGAGTTCCAGAAATGGGGGAAACACGACGAAGTCTTGGGGATGGTTAGTGATGACTGGGAAGGAGGCAAGAAGCTGTCCGTGAGAGCGGAATTGCGGAGGGGGAAAATCTGGAGATTAGAGCAGAATGTAGGGGGGGGAAGAGGTTATGGAGAGCTTTGTAGGTCATGGTTTGTAACTTGAAATGAATTCGCTGGGCAATGGGAAGCCAGTGAAGGGGATGGCAGAGGGGAGAGGCAGAGGAGTAGTGAGGAGAGAGGTGAATCAGATGGGCGGCAGAGTTGAGGATGGTTTGAAGGAGCGCAAGAGTGCTAGATGGGAGGCCACAGAGAACAGTGTTGCAGTAGTCTAGACGAGAGATGACAAGAGCATGGACCAACATTTTTGTAGTGTCAAAGTTGAGGAATGAGCGGATGCAGGAGATATTTTTCAGGTGGAGGCGGCAGGTTATGTACTTTATACACAATGCAAGAGAAAAGAAAAGAAAATGGGGACCTCACCTGGTGCTGAAAGGAGCTGGTTATCCTGGCACATGTAAAGAGTGGTACAGAACATGTAGTATGGCACTGTACTGTAGAGCAGGGCCAATCACTAGACCGCCAATCACTGCATACACTTCACTAATACAAATGTTCCTGATGGTTGGATCTCCCAATTGATCTCATGTGCCGCAGATCAGTAGTGTATGAGATATTGGATGGTGACTGTGGTTTCATGAAACAATGGTCTTTCCTGGGATATTGTACGTTGAAAATGTTGTATCCTGAGGCCTTTGTAAGTTGAGGGATCACTGTATTCTAGCAGTAGAAATGTTAAATAATGCATAAATACTGAAGCCCTGAAGCTCGTGGGCCCTGTACCAAAAACTACATGTAACACCATGAACTACTATCTAATAACATTATGAGCTGCAATAAGTGATAAGATCTCTCTGTCTAGAGCAATTACATCATGCTGCTATTAGTATTATATGTGATTGCTTCTTTACTCTTTAGCGTCTCTGATCTCTGGTATGATAGGGGGCTATGGGCTTCAGGCATTAGACAGACTTGTGCTTTATAACCTCTAAATAATTTACATGCAGAAATCGTGTTTCATGGAATAAGTGTCATTTAACAGAATTTTTTTTTTTTTTTTTTGCATATTTTTTGTAATTTTTTTTTTCACTATTTTGTTGCCTAGAGAATTTTCGTATTTCAGGAGCACACTATTGAGGTTCTTAGTTCACCCACCTCCCAATCCGCAAGGGAACCTCAATACAGGTGGGAACCTACTCTGTTACCTCTCTTGGGGCCACATGTATGAACCTGTTTAGGTCTAAAACTCACTCTTTTACCCATAGGTTACTATGGGCAAAAGAGTGAGTTTTAGACCTAAACCGATTCATACATGTGGCCCTTGGTTACATAGTTACATAGTACGGTTAAAAGAAGACACTTGTCCATCAAGTTCAACCAGGGGTGGGGAAAATGTGGGTGAGGGAGAGAGACAAGGACTTTAAGCCCAGCCCAACCACTGGTTAATGCCCTGGAACCCACAAGGCAAGAACCATTCTGCTCCAGTGGAGACCCTTTCTCTGACCCCTGAGCCTCCACCAGCCAGGATCCAGAATATTACATAGCTACATACGAATTAATATTCTTTAGTTCCAGGTAGGTATCTAAGCCTTTCTTGAAACTCTCTACAGTTCCTGCTGTAAACAGCTCCTCAGGCAGGCTATTCCACAGATTTACAGTTCTTAGTGAAGAACGCTCTTCTCCTCCGGAGATTGAATCCTTTTTTCTCTAGTCGAAGGGAATGTCCCCTTGTCTTTTGAGGGGGCTTCACTTGAAATAATTTTTCCCCATACTCTTTGCAGGGACCATTTATATATTTATATACATTGATCATGTCCCCCCCCCCCCCCCGAAGCCGTCTTTTCTCAAGACTAAATAAGTTCAATTCTACTAACCTCTCCTCATAACAAAGATGCTCCATTCCACTTATAAGTTTGGTTGCTCGTCTTTGTACTCTCTCTAGCTCCATTATATCTCTTCCATAAACTGGGGCCCAGAACTGAACAGCATATTCTAAGTGAGGACGCACCAATGCTTTGTACAGCGGCAGATTTATATCCTAGTCCCGCGAGTCCATGCCTCTTTTAATACACGCCAATATCTTACTTGCCTTAGAGGCAGCTGATTGACATTGCATGCTGTTCTGGAATCTATTATCTACAAGAACTCCCAGATCTTTCTCAAAAAGTGATTCTCCAAGTTTTTCTCATATGATGCCTGTAGATTATTTCTACCCATATGCAGAACCTTACATTTATCCACATTGAACCCCATTTGCCAAGTGGATTCCCAAGCACTCAGTGTGTCCAGGTCTGCTTGCAATTTATGAGCATCTTCCATAGATTGCACTACCCTGCATAGCTTGGTATCATCTGCAAAAATCGAAACCATGCTATTGATCCCTTCCACTCTATCGTTAATAAATACATTAAATAAGAGAGGACCCAATACTATTCAGACCTCCACATTTCAGGGAGAGAAACTTCCTGCTACAAAGTATTCTGCACTGATTTAAAAGTCTGTGCAGGTGGGTGAAGTGCGAAAAACCAAGGAGGGGGCAGCCACTTCCCCATAGAAACAGTCTAGAAAACAATATTTGGTTCTGCACATCCCAAAAAAACTTTAACGTGCACCTATGCTCATTTTTTTTTTTTTTACATTTTTTTGGGGATGTGCAGAACCACATATGGTTTTCTAGAGAATTTTCCTGTTGGTCAGGGAGATGATCTCTGTCATATAGCAAAGCCTACTGCAATCTTTCATCATGGCCATAACCTCTTTTAAAGCTGCTGGTGGTGTATTTATCCTGATCCCATGTCAACTGTGGGCTTAGGTAAGAAGTACATAAGTCTTAAGATCCCATGACGGTTTTGTACATTTGCCCTGCCGCAAATTCACAGTTCCTTACTGATGTGTCATATACTACCTATGGTACTAAAATAGAAAATAGTCTGACCCTCTAGAATTAAGGAAATATCTTGCAGCTACTAATGTTTTTTAAGGGAAACTAGATTTAGTTGGTTTCTTGTTGTTTCTGGCTGTATTTCCCTTTTTGGGATTACATCATGTTACTGCTACCATTTAACCTTTACTTTGAAGTAGTGGCTATTTCTGGCATCACGAAAACCTCTCTTTCTACACCTGCCTCTTCCTTTCTTGCTAAATCTTCTAATAATAAACTTGTTATTCTTCGCTATGCGCACGCCGCTCATGTGTGTGCTTATTCTCCCACACCGTGTCTTGTTTTCATAGACTTAGCACCACAGGCTTTGAAAGTCTTTACGGAAGAGAATCGGTGGATTAGTCTGTCCTTCTAAGTATGATTGGGTGGCAGTCGTGGGCGAGGGAGGGGGGACCCAAAAGAGTGAAGGCCTAAGAAGTAGTAGAGATCAGTGTGGCAGGTTCTGAAGAGGATCAAGCCATTGCGAACAGAAGAGGATTATGGGATTAGTACTATCCCAGCAGTATCGGGCACCAGTTGGCCACTCGTAAATCCACAGTGTCTGCTTTATTTGATCAGTGTCAGGTCTGTTCTAGTCGAGCACAAGACTGCGGACTAGCTGAATATTGTACACGAAAATATGTGGTGCAATTAGAGTCCAATGAAGTTATGTGAAGTGACTCCTTTCCGATGTTTAACTCCTACTTGAAGAATTTATGTTGCTTTAAGTGAAGTTTCTGGTGTTGAGGAATACAGGGTGGTGATCTCATGATTTGTGAAGTCTCTTCATCTTGACAAATATGAAACATCACATGTGAAAATTCACAGATCTTACCTTGCATATGTCACTTTAATAACATTCAGCTTCAGGTGTATGCGATGAGAAGGAAGAGGTCTAATTGGCATAATCTCCTTTAACAGAATTTTTTTTTTTTTCAGAAAGTTAGAAAACACCAATCCTTTTGTACGTTTGATAAAAGCTTACTGTGTCTATGAAAAAGTCTTTAAACCAGTAGGACTGTACTAGTTCACTGACAACTGTATAGCTAAAGGTTATAGAACATTACCAGAAGGTAGCGGACTACTTAGATGACATTTAATGGCAATCAAGTCTTAAAGCTACGGGTACAAGTAGAATACTTTCACTTGATTAAACCACTTTCAGCAGGAACAAATGTTTATCTTCAGGATGGGATGATTTCTTTTTATTTTCACCAGGGTTGGCTTGAGCTTAAAGAGCACCTATCACCTCCACACAAACACACACAAATTGATAGTGAATGAGATTAAGATTTTTCTCAAATGCATGTCATTAGCAATCCAGAGGATTTACCCGAGTATTACAGGGGGACAAGTTCTACTTCACTTTGTAACCCAGGAGATCCTTGTCTAGAAGGAATACTTCTGTGGGAGATACCAACTCTGCAGGAGGAGCTGAGGGCATAGCTGCTGATACAGGGTAATATGAGTCTCTCACTACATACAGTACAACAGGCACAGCACACTGAGGACATAGTGTGACAGAGTTTACCTGTTGCTTCAGCCTCCTTCTCCATAGCCACAGGCATCTTTATTACACTGCTGCTGGTGTGCGCATGATGTAGACTTACAAGCTCCCGCTTGCACAGTGCACTCTCCCAGCTCAAAAGCAGTTACTTTGACATAACTGTCACCACAGTTATCCATCAAGCTGTCATGTGCGGACTTGGCCCGACTTCAGAGCTGTCTTAAAGAGCCAGTGCTTTTTTTTTTTTTTTTAAACTGAATTACAGGTAAAATGCTTTAATTTTCCTAATGAAGCATATCTGAGAAAATGTTTGTATTTTAATCTTCTGTTACTTAATGAGGTTTCTCTGAAGGTGATAGGTACTATTTAAATAGTGATGCCACTCAACAACACATTTATGAAACTGCACTATGCTCCTTGTCCTACTAGCCATTATCTGATTTGTTAAGGGTACAAAGTATTTAGTGGCACCGAGTAATACTAAAAACCCATATAATGGTTGACCTTTGGTCTTTGCAGCTTCTATTTGGTCCAAATTAAGTCATGTGGTTACGCTTTAGATACCCTTTCAGGTATGGAAATGTCTACCATGCCTTGGTATCGTCCACATTGCAATATCTTACACCCTAGTATTTTAGGTTTCAACGTACCCATGGAACGATTGCAGCACTTGCATCCCAAGATGACTCCAGTGTCTGGGCAGAAGTGTCTGACAGCAGTAAATGTTTCTTAACCGAGGTTTACACCAAATTTGTTGGTACATCAAAATGGTATATCTCGATACGTTTGCGTCAACTATACACCAAACTATTAAAGAGGAAATAAAAGGAACCACAGTCCAAACCTTCTTGTGTTTAAAAGGATTGTCTCATGATGTTTTACAGAGACTGCTTCAGATTCATGCTTTCTTCACTCTTTCTGGTTAGGCTGTCGGTAGTTCTATAGCAGTGATTAGCATATCAGCTCCATATTTTCAGCTCTTCTAATTACACTGACATGACTGCAGGAGAGATGTAATCTATAGTGCAGATGACTTCAGAGTTCAAAGTAAGCAAAAATAATTTCCTTTGAGAACTCTGTTCTCAAGCTGCCGTTAGTCCTGTGTTTGTCACTCCCTGCCCTCATATAAGACAGAGCAGAGAGAGAAGGTGAGAGCCGGCAGATTACTAGAGAAACCTGTGAGCACTCAGAGCAGATAAAATCTCTTATCTCATGATCAGGGAAATATCTAGAATTTGGAAAAAAAAAGTCTTGATTTTAATGTTCCCTACATGTTGAAAGCTAATCTTTGTAGTTAGACAACTCCTGTAAGGAACAAACGTTGTCATCAGGTATTCAGCAGACTCAACAAAGCATGAAGCGATGTTTTACTTAATTTTTGAGGTCACTACATTGAGTCTTATGAAATGCTAATTATGTAAAAATTATGTAAAAAAAAAAGTTCACTTCTTAAAGGGGGTATTCCGGCATTCAGACAAAATACTTTTAATGGGGCCACAGGGTTATTACACACAGCAGTAGTGTAACATCAATCCTACATCCAAGAATATGTATATTTTGTCATGCTGTTGCCCTCTGTGCTGCTCCTCAGCAAAGCAACAGCGGGTTTGACTTCAGCAGCAGCTCATTTGGGCAGCAGATTACAATCCCCATCATGCATTGCTAACATCGATTCTATTCTCCTGGCTGCTGAACAGCAAGTATCCACCCTCCTGTGCATCTCATTGTGCTCCCCCATTGCTGAGCCTTCCTAGCTACATTCCCTCCCATCACCTGCTGCTTCATAGATACATAGTTCACCTTCCTGGTGCTGCAACTGAACATGCCTGACCATTAGCTGAAATTGACCTACAGGTCGTATCCCATGGCAACAAGCTACAAACATGACATTTAGAGACTGTAATTGCTGAGTGATTTTGTAGGAAACTGCTGAAAATATTTACTAGCTATGTATTGAAGATTTTTAGTTCATACCACATCGTTTCAATAGGGGACATGTTTTGTATGGTGGAATACCCCTTTAAATGAAGAAATGTCTGAAACACAATTTCTTCTCCTTGCGGTCTACAAGTTTGTGGGCCCTTAAGTAGTAGAGACCAGAATCTGTAAACTGCACAACAAGAGATCTGCCTGAGGCAAGTGCAGCCATAGGGCATCCATATACCAAAGTAGAAGATATTTTAATCCTTTGGGAATGTAGGCCTCAAATATATGGGCCACATAGGTTTTGAAAGTTGCGTTAGTTGGTTCCAAATGAGCATTTTCCAGGAGGTATTTCATAGTCTTAAAATCCGTTCAATATAAAATTTATTGAAGTTGGGTTTGTCCATGGGCCCTCATATGGTTACAGTCTATAAATGGTGAATCAATTATTATTTCTCATAAAGGGCTTTTCTCACCATGC
Source organism: Phyllomedusa bahiana (assembly GCA_025379985.1). Classification (NCBI taxonomy): domain Eukaryota; kingdom Metazoa; phylum Chordata; class Amphibia; order Anura; family Hylidae; genus Phyllomedusa; species Phyllomedusa bahiana. The sequence goes on from JAODAL010008517.1 coordinate 46,741, forward strand.
TGTTTTACAGAGCCACAGGCAGCTTTACACTAACTTCCTGGTCAGGCTGTGGGTGGGTATATACCAGTGACTGGCATATCAGCTCTGCTATTCCCAGCTACTCCTGTTAGTGATGTGAGTGCAAGAGATTCGTAACCTGTAGTATACAAGGCTACAGAGCTCTAAAGGGTGAAAGAACTTGCCAGAGATAAAATTCTGTAGGGAGTGACTCTCCATGGTCGATCGCCAGCTTTTGAGGTAGTCCGATACGAGACAGAGGAGAGAGATGTGGGGAGAGGTGGTTGGTAACCACAGAAACTTGTGTACTTTTAAGATAAAATCCTTACCATAGCAAAATCTAAACAGCAATGTATTTGATAATAGTCTTAATTTACCTTTCACTAAGAGTTAATGATTGTGGTGAGAGAACCCCTTTAACATGAGGTCCTCACCACACTCCTGGCCAGTGTATCACCGATTAGGTTGGATTACCATGTACCACCTTGTTGGTGCATTCACTGGCATGGCATGTAGAGTGTTGAATGGAATTAAGAACTTTGAATGCGTTTCATATTCCTCAATTTCTGATTCATTGTCATGTGAAAAACATTGATTACGTCTGTTTAAATATTCAGCTTTTGTCCAAAAACTTAGGACCGCTTGGCTTCAAAGGGCACCTATTGTATATCAACTTAAAACCGTGTTTTTCATTTTTGGAATACACTTTGTTTCCGGAGGATGCGTTCCCCAGGCTGATGATCGCTAAGTGTGCTGTCGTTTTACCTTTTCTTCCAGTGCGTTCCCTCCCACTCCCTAATTGGCACAGAGATGAATGGATAAACATCGTTGTGCCTCTCTGCCCCACCACCCTCTTCTTCCGTGTCTCGGACACTCTAATTGGCACAGAGATGAACAAAACCACTCTGGATGCGCATTTCGTTTCTATCCCCCCTTGATTCTTTATCTTTACCTTGTTATAGAATATTTTTTCCTGTGCCTTCATTTGTGCCAGGATAAGCTTTAATTCCGTCTCTTCCTTTCTTTTGACACGTACTGCTTCCAGCTCCTGCCTTCAATTGTTAGATGTAGACGGTAGGATTAAACGAATGCATTTATTAAAGCTTTGTCCAGCTTTTCCTTTTTTCTTTTACACTTCTGATTTTTGGCTGCATACATATGTGCGGAAGAGTTTGTCGTTTTGCACATTTATGGTAAGTAGATGCTTATGGGCCTATAGGGAAACCTACATATTGCGGGAAAGGCTTTTTTTTTTTTTTTTTTTTTGTAGGTTATAGAACATGTTTGACACAAAAAAATTAAATTCTTTCCATGATTCACACATAAAATTAAAGCTTTGCTTTGGAATGGTGATGTCGGGCAGTGTCATGTGACCGCTGCATGCCATTAGAAATATATAAATGGCCCCTACAAAAAGTATGGTGAAAAGCTATTTCATGTAATACCGCCTTTAGAAAACAGAGACACTCCGCCTGGAGAAAAGATTCAATATCCAAAGGAGTGCTGTGAATCTGTGGAGTAGCCACCCCAGGAGCTGGCACAGCAGGGACAGGTGAGGGTACAAGAAAAGCTCAGATAACTACTCAGGCTATGTTCCCACGGCTTAAACTGGGACGTATCTCGCCATATTGCGCTAAATACGGGGCGAGATACGTCCCAGTCATTACGGTAATCCACAGTTCATAGAAAACTATGGATTACGTCTCCTCTCCCCGCTCGCACAATACACGTCTACGCGCTGTGAACAATGAATGTCTATGGGGCCGGCGGGCTGCCGACCCACCCCCCCCCCTCCGCCCCGCCCCCGCTTCCGAGCACACGGCGTAATTGCGGGCGAAATACGTCCCGCAATTATTGCCGTGTGAACATCGCCGAACAACTAAGTAATATTAATACATATGTAGCCATGTAAAACATCAAAATCCAGTCTGATGGCAATTTTGGGATCAGACATAAAATACTTCTTTAGGGCAAATAGTCTTTTGGATTCCAAAATTTGCATCCGCTTAAATTCTCTCTACCCCTCCCTTCATCCACATCTTAAACTTGATAGACATTTGTCTTTTGTCAGCTGTATTAAAGGGGTTTTGCCAGGATATGCCTTATCTGCTAAGAGGCTATTGTAAACAAGCCACCCTGAGCTAAGAGAGCGAGAGACACAGCCAGAGCACAGAGCCCTGCATAAGGGATCGTATGAAATGTTCACTCAAAGAATCAAACTACAACTAGTGGATTCTGTATACAAAAGACAACCGCTTTCTCCACAGCCTCTTGAAAGCTCCTTCATGTTTTCTGTCATCAGATAAAGCAGGGATCTACTCAGATAATCACACTACAACTAGTGGATTGCTGTCTCTAATCTGCATTTATTGTAAATATTTCATGTTGTCACGCCTATGCAGTCACTAAACAGTCACTAAACCATCATCTAACACTTTTTTTCTCCTTATGCACTTGTATTGCACACTTTTTGTGAGGCAGGAATAGCAAGGACAGAAATGTGGCAGCAGAAATATAGTACGTTCTTAGGTATTTTTTTGTTTTAGCTTATTCAAAATACAACATGTCCTACCCTCTTGTAGTTTTGTAGTTTTTTACTCCATAGGATAGTCATCTGTTTGACATATACACTTTGTCAAATCCAAATGCCATACCGATACCTTTTTCCCAGTACTTGAAGACCTGCGACTTTTCCTAATATGTATGTGTCTTGTTTCCTGTCAAAAAAAAGAGTTCTCTTCATATCTCCTTGTTGTGCTTTTCTGCTGCTATTCCTTCTAGAAATGAATTACTGAACCTGTCAGCTGGGTGTTACCATTTTGGTATTCAAAGGGGCGTGTCCCTGCGTACACTGCCTTTCAGCACTGATTGGACCATGTCAGATTGTGCAGGGACACCACCCCCTTAAAGGGGTTGTCTCACTACAAGGATTGCTTTTTATGTTTAAAGATCTCGCAAAAAAGTTACTTTGCAATATATGCCCATTAACAGCTTCCTACCTATTCCTAGATATCCCCTCTTGTATGGGCAGCATCAGCTCCTTGGGTCGCTATGGCTACAGACCTGTTTGATCTCTCCTGATAGGCTGCCAGCACTGGTTGCCATAGCTACAGACCTGGCTTCTATTGCAGCCTAGTAGAAGCCAGTAAACACGTCCCTGAATTCTAAGTGAAACCAAGAAAACAGGACTGAGGTAAGATGAATCAATGTAGTGAGACAACCCCTTTAATTGGTAACCCCCACTTGACAGGTTCAGTAATGCATTTCTACTAGGAATAACAGAGAAACAGCACAGTTATCAGAAAAGATGATTTTGTTCTTTCACTGGGAGCACAAGTATTTGCTAAAACAGTTGTATCAAGAGCAGCTGTAATCCGCTTTAACTGCAAAGGTAAATGTAAGAAGCAGTCTCTTCCTGTACAATAAGGAGCTAGTCACATGTATATCAGCCCAGTAAATGTCACCATCTTGGCATTCATCAGGACCTCTGGTCTATGGATATATCTGGGTTTGCGTTTCTTTCCAAAAATAGCGCCACACTAGTCCCTGGGTTATACTTGGTATTGCAGCTCAGCCTAATTCAATTAAATAGGGTTGAACAGGAACAGTTTCAAAAAGGTGGGCTTTTCTGTGTCCCTAACAGCCCCCAATCCAAAAGTTTTGACTTGAAAGGAGGTCATGATCCTGACTCTCTGCTCTCATTATTTTCTAGATAAAGACAGAGCCTCCTATACGTGTTCATCTACGAGGCCGTGTCGCCTCTCCTTGTCTGTGCTGCGTTCTCTCCATCCTCTAATCCCCTCCATCAGCGCAGCCCCTTCTTTCTCCCATTTCCAATCCGCTTTCCCTCCATCCCATACACCTCCACCTCCTCTGTATTTGTGTCCCCTTTGATTAGGTGGAGACAGCTAGGATATTCAGAGGTTTTAATTAAATGATAACAGCCTGAGGCTCCCTCCCTTCCGGATGATAACACAGGCCTTTATCGTACACACGCTCCCAATCCCTTTTCTGCTCCTCTCTCCCGCTTTCTCCTTTCATGTGTAATTTTTAATTATGTTTTATAATCTCAATTGCAAAATAGCCTTAAAACAAAACGCCAGCCTTTTCTCTCCTGTCACTTACTGCTGTGTTTCCGCTGTTTGTCAGGGTGTGCATTGTGGGATGTGTGTGGTCGTGGGCACTGCTAGAAGTCCAGGTACTAGGAACTATTTATTTTGTTGTGCGTTTATCTTTTTTATGGACGAAAGTATTTTGCAAAATGAGACATTTCCTCCTTTTGGAAAGTGATGTCTAACTCGTATTGTCATATCAATGCCAGCAATGGTGAAGCATAAGGGTGCACAAGTGCTGTCACAGCTAGAGAGCCCTTCAGCCATAAAGATGACCTGTGGTCATTCCCGATATGCCTGTTTTTAGTAAATACTTGTATTCCCTGTGACACAACCGTTCTGCAGCCCTTTCTCATATCTCTGTGCTGTTCCTTAGTTATTCCTTCTAGAAATGTATTACTGAATCTGTCAGCTGGGCGTTACAAATCTGGAGCGTGTCCCTGCACAGTTTGACATTGTCCAATCGGAGCTGACGGTCAGTGTGCGCAAGGACATGCCCCTCTGAAAACTGGGAGTGGTAGCACCCAGCTGTCCGATTCAGTGACAAATTTCTAAAGGGAATAACTGAGAAACAGCACAACACAGATTTATAAGAGTAGATGTTTCAGATTTGTCACAGGGAGAGGCCACAGGTCCACTTTACGTTATAAGAAAATTATATTACACGAATAGGACAATGTTAGTACAAATGATCAAGCTTTGCATATGGGTTTTTGTATACTGTATGTTTGCAAAAATGAGAACAGAATATCCACACGCTACTATGCAACCACATTGTGAGTGTGGTCTTAGTTAGTGATGGTTTATCTTAAGAGTTTTGCCACGAAGTAAAATTGACGTGGGAAGTTTGTAAATTAAATAATAAACATTTTCACCATTCATCATTATTAAAAATTCTGGACCGGTTTTGTCTTAGCTGATCCATTGTTTACAGCTCGTCTCCAGGGGATACGACCAGGGCTGAGAGTTCCTCAGCCCTGGCCAGACATGCTCAGACATCACCTCTCCTCTCAGGCAGCTACTGAGTGTTCAAATCCCAGGTGCTGTCATTCTACTCCCGTCCTCTGTATTCCTTAGTAATTAGTCAAACAGTGCAAATAAATAAAAAAAAAGAAACCTCAATGAGGTCTTTGCATTGATAAAGAGAAATAAATTCACAGGTTTGGTTCCTACAGGGATTTGAACTGAGGACCCTTGTGTCTGGAGACAAAAGTTTTACCTCTGAGCTACAATTTAGCTACTTACAGTTCTTCACATAAACAGACCTTTCTTTGACTAGAGAGAGGAAAGGCCTTGTGATGTCATCCTTCTGGGTCACATGATATGCAATTCAAACAAATCACACCCGCCCCCTTCTGAGCACACAGAGCTGACGAGCTGGATGCAGGAGGTATGAAATGAGATTGTGGCAAAACCCCATTAAAGGAAACCCTAGTGCAGAAATGTGGTGCAGGTCTGAGAATTCAAGAACCCCCAAAGATTCAAGTTATGTACCCTGCCAGGTCTTGTCTCACTTATTGCTACGATCACTGATTTTCAAAGGTATCATTTTATGGTCAGGGTAAATTCAAATGGATCCAGGTTTGTAAAAAAAAAAAAAAAAAATTTATGGTTTAAAAAATAAAAGTAAATCCAAACATTAATATCATGTGCATGGAGTCAGCCTGTCAGTCCCTTAACCCCTTAAGGACCAGGCGTGTTTTTTTGGGCGACACGTTCGTTTTTCCCTCCTCGCCTTCTGAAAGCCATAACTTTTTTATTTTTCCACCTACATAGACACATGAGGGCTTTTATTTTGCGGGACAAGATGTTATTCACTATACTATAGAATATATTGGGAAACCTCAAAAAAATTCCAAGTGGGACAAATTGTGAAAAAAAAATGTATTTTCGCCATGTTTGCGAGGGTTTTGCTTTTACGGCGTTCAATCTTCGGTAAATATAATGTGTTATCTGTATTCTACAGGTTGTTACGCATCCGGCAATACCAAACATGTAAGGTTTCCGTTATGTTTTGGTACCGTAAAAAAATTCCAAACATTGTCTATTTGTGAAATTTGCGCCACGGCGCCATTTTGTGCGACCAATAACTTTTTTGTACTAAAACCTACGGACGTCAGTGAGGGGGCATTTTTTGCGGGCTGAAGTGTACTTTTTATCGCTAGCAGTTTGGAATGCATGCGACTTTTTTGATCATTTTTATTCCATTTTTTGAGTGACGTAAAATGACCAAAAAACGCAATTTTGGCGTTTTGGAATGTTTTTTCTTCTACGGTGTTCAGCGTACTGGATAAATGATGTTATATTTTTATAGATCTGACTTTTTCGGACGCGGCGATACCAAATATGTGTAACTTTTTAATTATTTTAATGATTTTATTTTTAAAATTGGAAATGGGGTGAATTGAACTTTTAATACTTTTTTTTTTTGTACTTTAAAACTTTATTATTTTTTTTTTACTGTAACATTGAGTCCACCTATGGTACTTGACCACTAGGGGGCGCGATTGTTAATACAACCTAATGCATTGCATAGGCAATGCATTAGGGTGTACAAAGATGGCGGTTTCCCCACTTCCTGTCTGCGGATGGAAGTGGGGCAAACCGGCCAGAGTAAGGACGGGAGCCTTCACAGGGCTCCCCACCACCATGCCCGGTGATCGGATCGGCGCAGTATAGCTGCGCTGATGCCGATGACCGTAACGATCGGTGTGCGGAGCCACCCGCCGGCGCGGTTACTGCCGGGTGTTAGCGGTGATTTGCCGCTAACACCCGGCGGCTGTGCGGGGAGGGGGGGTCGTGGAGCGATCCACCTGCAAAGCCCCTTAGCGGCCCTGGGACGTACTCATACGCCCAAGGTCGATAAGGGGTTAAGGAGGTTTCTCAACATACTTCACAGAACCACAACCAGCTTCACACTCCCACTTCTTGTCCAGGCTGTGTGTGGTTCTACAGCAGTGATTGCCAGATCAGCTCTCCTATTCCTAGCTGTTAGAGGTTTATTAGTAATGGAGGAGTCAAAGCAGCAGAGCAGAAGGCTACAGAGCTCTAAAAGGTTAAAGTTTCTCAGTTATAAACAAGCTCGTGCTGCTGATAAGAAACAGCAGGGACTGATGTCACCACCCCAGCCATTGCTGCTAGACCAGAGAGAGGTGGTCTGTAATCTTGGGAAATCTGTGTACACAAGCAGGGGATAACTGCTCTAGCTCTGAAATGAAGCTTAATCAGAAAGGCAATGTATTTGGTAATAGTCCTTATTTACTTTTTCATACATGTTTAAAGTGAATAAATGAAATTGAAATACCCCCTTTAAATTCTGTTAGTGGAGATTTTTAAAGCAAAATAATAGTAATAAAAAAAAAAAATAGACATGTTTAATTTTAAGATGCCTGATGGAAAGTAGGCACTGCCAACGATGATCAGTAGCAATCTAGTGAGTCTGACCACATTGATAAACATTGAAATAAGGTGGCAGAATATAAGGGTATGTTCGTACAGTACGCGGCGCAGTACATTGTGTCTTTCGGGAGCTCGTGCTAATACATTCGTACTCCCGCGACGCGGGGGGGTGGGCGTTAGCCCGCCGGCCCCATTGAAATTCATTTCTCACGGCGCGTATTCGGCGCGAGTAATTGACATGTCGCTTGTCTCCCCGCGCGTACAATACTGTATTGTACGAGCGGGTAGAGGAGGCGTAATCCATTGTTCTCTGAGAACTATGGATTACCGTAATTTCGGTGCGCATCTCGCCCATATTAGAGCACAAAGACGCGGCAAAATGCGCGCCGAAATTACGCCGTGTGAACATACCCTTAGAGGTGCGCCCAAGTAAGACACAGATGTTGCAGTTCACCAGATCTATTGTATCTGAGTGACACAACTAGGATTGAGTATCTGGACCACCGCACCAAATTGGGTCTCACCAAAGTGACCGCCCTACTACACACTCTGCCCTACCTTTACTACACATGTGGGTGTGCAAGAGTCATTTTTAAGGGGACTGTTCTGCACCTTTTGAGGGTCCTCACGGCCGCTACAACACAACTTTCTACCAGAACAGCAGACCCCATCAATTCACTAGCTCTCCATCCACTCCATGAAATCCAGGTTCTACTTACCCAATGCCCACTCTTCCAGTGACCCCTCCTCCCACTTTGCTGGGTCACTCAGGTTTGCACACATCTCCCCACCGTTCTTCTGTCCAGTCCCCCTGCCTTTTCTGCAAAAGAAGAAGCCAGCTCTCGGATTCTGAATCCGAGCCTTCTACAGTATTACCTTTTGCCTTCTACAAGGCTGTCTCCTCACACTCTCTCCTTGATTCCAAGTGCCCTTCAGTTCATCACCTAGCTGGGTCTCGTCTCCTGAGTGCACCAGTATGCACGCATATGTGCCAGTGCTGGGCTCCATAGAGGTTTTGTCTATACCTCCATCATTGCGTTCTTTATGGTAGCTGTCAACCACGGAGACCTTCATGCCTGTTGCCAGCTACCTCAGGCCAAAATTCCCACAGCTAACCACCTGTAAGTAAAACCGAAAACGTGTGCATTGCAGATAAACATACATCCATATATACAGGTTTAAAGTCAAAACTCCTAACAATATGCATGGAGATGTCACAAGTGCAGGATTACTGGAGGACTGTCAGCATGGTCTCTAAACAGTACAAATGTGTGTGGTAAGGATTAACATCCTTAAAGGGGTTGTCTAACTACTTGGATTCCTCTTACCTCAGTCCTGTTTTATCAGTTTCATTTTTAATTCATGGGTGTGTTTACTGGCTTCTACTGGCCTGCAGTGAGGACACCAGGTCTGTAGCTATAGCAACCAGTGCTGACAGCCTATTCGGAGAGATCAAACCGGTCTGTATCTGTAGTGACCCGAGGAGCTGATGCAGCCCATACAAGAGGGGATATCAGGAATAGGTAGGACATTGTAAAAGAGGTTTTGCCACAAAGTGAGTTCCTTACTTCCATTTCAGCTCAGGGGAGAATATAAACAAAATCATGCTGAGTCATGAACGCTGCAGGGGTGAGAGGGAGGGGATGAAAAGAGAGCAAAGAAGCAGGGAGCGTCTCAAAAGTTTACTCAAATAATAACATTACAACAGTTTATTCTCTATACAGCAGACAGACTTATACACTGCACTTTCTCCCCAGTCCCTTGAAAGCTCAGTCATGTTCCCTGTCATCAGATAAGGTGCAAACACGCAAGCACGGCCAGATCAGCTCCTCTGGTCGTGTCTAATGTAAACTTTCAGGTAACTAAGGGGGACTGAACAATGCTGTAGCTCTCACAGGCTTCACTTTTTGTAATCACATATATTTAGAAAAGTGATTAAATACCCATTTTGGAGGATCACACGTCAACATTACATCGTGGCAAAACCCCTTTAATGGACACATATTGCGAAGTTTTTGCAAGATCTTTAACATAAAAAGCAATCCTTTTACTAAGACAACCTCTTTAAAGGGTTGTCCCATCTTGCCGTTTCAGAGCCTGCTCTTCATAGCCACTTTTTGGTCAGACTGGGGGATGTTCTCTAGCAGTGACTGACATTTCAGCTCATCTATATCTAGCTGAGCCTGTTAAAGGGACACTGGTGGTGGAGGGCTTTTAACTGCAGGTCAGAAGGCTCCAGAGCTGTACAGGGTTAAAGATAGTCAGTAAGAAATATAAAAAAGCTTATGTGCAGTTAATACACAGCAGTGAGTGACCGTCACCTTCCTGGGCAGGGCTGCTAGACCATAGAGCAAAAAGAGGTGGCAGGTAACTGGGGAAACTTGAATACAAGAACAGGAGATATGAACTGCTCTAACTCTGAAGGGAAACAAAATCCGAACAGCAATGTATTTGGTAATGGTCTTTATTTAACTTTGCCTACATGTTTAAAGCCAGTTATTGAGGTGATAATACCCCTTTAAAGGAAATCTGTCGCCAATTTTTTTCTTACTTGTTAAATCAAGCCCCTGATCCATATTCTTTTCCTCTGTCAGTTTTATTTCCTGATTGTATATTTCTCTATTCGGCCGTCTATATATGATTGTGGGGAAGACATTCTTGCTTTAACAGCAGTCAGAGAGATACTTTACAGCAGCTTCATGCATATAGGATTCTTAAGACAGATTCTGTCCCATAGACTTGTATAGGAGAGTCTTCACTGTGAAGGGAGGGGTGAGGGGGTGCTGTGACATCTCCTCTTGTGACTGGTGGATCCTGTGTTATCTGTACACAATGGTGTCTCCTTTCAGTTTGACCCTGCTTTTACTGATAATGTGCACACTGCTGAAAAGCTCTCTAAACAGAACACGAAGTGTCAGACGATTATTAAGCCTAGTGGCCAATGTGAAAACTGCAGGACTTAAGAATTATTTTTAAAATACTGAAAGTAATCTGGAAAATTAAAAAAAATCATAAACAAATTCCTAAAAAAAGTTTCACATAAAAATGTTAGTTTAACAAAAAGTCATTTTTTGATGACACATTCCCTTTAACCCCTTAACGACCGCACACCGTCTTTTGACGGCGGCCGGTGCGGGTCGTTCATCTGCAGCGACGTCTTTTGACGTCGCTGCAGACATCGGGGTTTGCGGCGCCCGGTGCTGCAACTGTGCTGGGATCGGGGCTGTACTACACAGCCCCGATCCCAGAGCATGTCCTGCAGGCATCGGGGAGCGGAGGAAACCGCGTTACCGCAGCGCAATCAAAGGGATCCCCTGCTCTGTCGGGTGATCGGAACGCCCGGTCACCCGACAGAGCTCAGGGACCGGCTGCACAGTCAGCCTGGGGACCTAGCGTGGCCCCAGAGTTGTCTGTGTATGAAGCCAGTGATTAGGACGCACTGACTGCAGTCCTAATCACTGCCTGTGTCAGACTGACACAGATTAGCATGTATTAGCATATATGATATGCTAATACATTACTAAGTGTAAAAAAATGTTTTAAAAAAATGTTAAACAGTTCTCCCTTCACTGGAGTAAAAAAAAAAAGTACAAAAAAACCATAAGTGTAAAAAAAAGAATAAAAAAAGTAAATAATAAAATAAAAATAAATATTTAATAAAAAATAATTGTACATAAATTGCACGCACAAAAAACTCCCCACATATTTGGTATCCACACGACCGTTAATAACCTGTAGAATTAATCTAACAAGTTATTAAGTGTGAAATGGGGTGTAAAAAAAAAATTAAAAAAACAAAAAAAAATTTTTGTAAAAAAATAAAAAAAAATACTGCAATTATTTATAAGTGTACTTAACTTTTCCCCTTATAAAGTAAAAATTGTCTCGAATAAAACGAGGCCTCATCCAACTGCGTCTTTGAAAAAATAAAAAAGTTACAACTGTTTAAACGCAAGGAGGGCCAAAACTAAAAAAATATTCTGGTCATTAACTCCCTTTTCAGGCGTTCGGTTTAAAGGGGGTTAAAGAAACCCAGCACAAATTATAGCAGTGAATCATAAAGGCAAATACAATGGATGGATAGATAAACCCTGCTTAACCTTTCTATGTAAGGCGTGTAATCCTCGTAAGTACAGCTTGGGGGCTATTTTGTCTATGTATAAATTTGCAAAGCTTTTTTTTCTCCCCTTTTCTAGATAGGGTTAATGGTAAATGTTTAATCCAAGCAGAGGTGGGAATTCCACCTAAACATAGTAGTGAAGAAAATAGTAACAGTGACACAAACTCATGTGTTAATTTGACGACTGCAGAAGCAGCAGCAGCAGCCCCTTGGGGTTATGTCGTAAGTGTGGGAAATATGTCACAATTGTGAACGTGTGATAAGAAGCCAGGTTGTCATACATCTGTATCATCCCGGGTTAACCTTTAAAACCCTGCCCGGGCTCCTTCAGAAGTCATTTATCAGTGTTAATGTGGAGCTTCCAGGGCAAGTCTCTGATGCGCAAAGTGAGCATAGAGACACATGGCTGCAGGACAGAGAGGGCTCTGCTGACACTCCTGCACTGGAGGCCCAAAGCAAGATGATAGCGACACTTCAGAGCAAAAGCCATGTTCCTTGTACTGTAACTGATCGGCCATAGACACCGTTAACATGGAAGAAATGATTTATGGGTAACCACGTTTCAGACGGCAATCTTTGTCTCTTCATTTACTTTCAGACCTTACCTGAAATGTAGTTTGAATAGTTTGACTTGTTTTATGTGGAAGTAGCTCCCCTCCTTCATTACGACATCCAGGATGCTTCTGCCTTTACTAGCTGTCCTATATAGACCACTTAAAGAGAACCTGTCATATAGATTATGCCTCCCTTGCTGAGGACAGCACAAGCTAGTGACAGACCTGCTGTTTCCAGCACTGTGTCCCTTATTCTGTAAGATAGACATTTTCGTGTATTTAATGCTCAAATCTGCAGTTTTCATCCAGAAGTCAGTTTTTTCAAACCCCGCCCACCTGAGGATAACCCCGCCCACCTCAACTGATAAACCTATTTCTTTGAATAGGTAGAAACATGTGAATAACTATCAATGGGCGGAGCTAGCCTTTGGTGGGCGGGGCTAACACCTGCTCATAAATAAGATTTGAGGGCTAAATGCTCTAAAACTGCAGCATCTTACAGAATAAGGGACACAGCGTTGGAAACAGCAGGTCTGTCACTAGCTTGTGCTGCCCTCAGCAAGGGGGGCACAACCTATGTGACAGGTTCCCTTCAATTCTGGGATCTCTTCTACTATGGGCTGGCAGACACTGATGCTGGGGAACGTATGATTTCTCTGCCAGAAGAATACAGTAGATGAGTAGAATCTGGAGCTTTTAGCTCTAGGGGTTTAAATATTCTCATTGGGGAGAGTACCCTGTAGGTTTACGGAGAATTAGAAGGCCTTCAGTGCTTCATGGGAAATTACAATCAGTTCTAGGGGAAGTCAGTTAAGAGCCCTAACTGCGCTTATGAGAAGTTTTGTCCTTTTACAGTCACAACTGTCCCATTAAAAGGGTTGTCTCAACACACTGTTTTACAGAACTGCAGGCCGCTTCAGACTCTGACTTCTTGGTTAGGATGTGTGTGGTTCTTTAGCAGTGACTGTCATATCACCTATGATATTTCTTACCGCGTCTGTTGAGGACATGAGTGCAGGAAGTTTGCAAACTGTAGTGCCCAAGGCTACAGAGCTCTAAAGGGTTAAAGCTTGTCAGTAAGTAATGTAAACCATCTCCGGTCTTTAAGACGAGAAACACAGCAGGGAGTGACCTCACCATCACAGGTATTGCTGCCGCCTGTAAGAGCAGAGAGAGGTGGCCTCTCACTTGGGACTCTGTGTAAAAGTTGGAGATAAAATCTGCTCCTTACTCTAAAGTAAAATTGGAAGCGCAATTGTATTTGGTAATGGTCTTTCTTTACCTTTGCCTGCATGTTTAAAACTAATCACTGAAATGTGAATACCTCTTTAAAGAGCTTTGAAACCTGACTGCATAAGGAAGGCTTTTCTTTACGGAGAAGATACAAGCTTGACTTAAAATCCCCATTCATGTTTCAAGGCTCTTTCTTGGGTTGTATGTGTCTGTAAGACAAGTCCCTTCTAATAGGTGGCGCTAGAGATCCTCGCTTTTTTTCCCTATAGCTTATCTGGACAGTGGATTTTTTTTCATGTGGAAATTTAATTCCTTTGCAGACTTTAATCCAAAGAATCCCCATTTCTATTGTGATTGTGTTGTCAACTTTTACATAAACTGTATTGTTGAGGATTTTGCTATGGGTAACCTGCAGATTTGCAGCAAGATCCTCAGGAGTGGATAATTGGTAATAAGAAAATTACAGTCGTCTTACCAGTCACTTAGCACTCGTGGACAAACTCTTTCATGGTCCACGCCAGTCTGTCGTTACCAGCAATGATGTGGGGCAATGTCACAGGCTGCTGCAGTCACATGTGCCAGTACCTCATCGGTGGGGATGGGTGACAGGAGACTGGCAGGTGGCTAAGAAAGTGGCAGCCGATTGGTAAGGGGAGTATGCACCCGTGTTCTGTATTTATCCACTGATGTGGATCCACAAACAATCGGCTGTTTAAATCGGCACCAAAATCTGCATGGTTTATGGTTTGGGTTTATGTGATGCAGATGTGATGCACTGCAAATTGCAAAGTGGATTTATCCTAAAACAGAGAGGAAGGATGGGAAGAGCAGAGAGCTCACTTGGCCAGTAGCTGTGTGCTAGGTCTGTGCTAGGTGAAGGAGTCACAAACTGTGCAGCAGCAAAACGGTAACACATTTTTCATGAAAACAAATGAGAAAGTTGCTTAGGTTTGCATTTAGGAAGCAAATGAACATTGAAACAAAAATTCAGTGTAAAGGTGCCCGTATCCTTTAATGTAGCTTCCTGCTGGCAAGTCGCTCACGTTATAGTGTAAATGTTCAGCTTTTCCAGTGACCGTCTACTTGCATCATTATTTTAGGATTCTAGGCTCTATGCAGTATAATACACACTGATGTCATTCTATCATGGGTTTTTTAATAACAGGAGAACCCATTTATGTGTCTTGTTAGAGCATCAGCATGTCATAGAGGAGCTGGAGCGAAGAGCCACCCATGTATTACATGGAGAATCATCCAAATGAATGGCTGCAACATGTGCAGTTTAGTATAAACTCCCTTGGCCCTATGCACTTCTCTGTAGTGTAGAACACACACGCAAAGTCCTTTTGGAGTATATGAAGCTCTTGTTTCTATGCAGTATAGTATGTTTGCAATATTGTAGTCCTATATAATGTCTCATGCGCAGTAGCCCAAGGCCGCCCTCTCTTCCTCACGGTGTAGCCCAAGGTCATGCTCAGTCCCAAGCTTAGGGCTAGCCAGTGCTTCAGTATTAAATCCAATACCAATAGTAAAGTAAGTATTCTTTGGCAAAAAAGGAGAAATATCCCTTAGACAATCTGAAACTCAAAAAAGAAAGGGAAGACGTAAAATATAACTTATAATAATAAATATCTAAAATAAAGTCACCTACAAGTGAGCAATATTCCAGTTAACACAAACAGAAGGCCCATTCAAAGGCACAAAAACACCAAAGGGTAGGGGATCTAACCCTATAAATCCCTAGTTACAGTATATACTACCCCTACCTTGCACAATACAGGTGACTTGCCCCAAAAAGGGAGTCACTGTCAGGAACCTACCTCTGAAGCTCTATAATACCCTAAATATCCCTCAAATCCCAAACCAACATGTTTCAATCTGACTCATTGTTCATACGGTTATCCTCAGGGGACAATAGAGTAAGGATGATTTGAGGACAACAAAATCCTGTTTGGTTGAAATCAAGAAAAACCACCATATACAATGGAAATCTATTTTGACGGACATATAAGTGATAACAGACAGTAGAAACAATATGGACACCAATTAGAGATGAATCAGATGTGCTTACAAAAAATACACGCAAGATAATAACGTTGCGTATATTAACCAAGCACCATAACGTGGCCTCAAAATAAGTGAAGTGCATATGATTTCACTGATAATGGAAGAACCAACGCCAAAATAATGATGTTAGAGACACGTGAAGACTTGGAAGTTCAACATAGCAAGTAATTCCAAAAAGAATGATGTCGGAAATATTAAAAAAATGTGATTTATTTACATTGCCAAGAAATGCACTGGATAACGCGACATCATATTGGTACAACCAGGCTTAACTTATTAAAGGCAATAAGCGCCATAATATTCTAAGAGAACAGATAAGACATAGACTATGTCTAGTAGTAAACTTGCAAAGAAGCACTTACTTGAAAGGTATAAAAGCCGTTTCTTTACTAAGCCCAAGGGCTTAGTATCTAGCCAGAAACGCATCAGCCTTTACCATTGCCTGTATTAAGCTATTCTTATCCTTATGCACGAAGATTGAAAAAATAAAGAAACGGCTTTTATACCTTTCAAGTAAGTGCTTCTTTGCAAGTTTACTACTTTGTGTCCTGCGACTGGGGACTGCACCTGCTTTAGAACTGGGTTTGGCCGTGTGAGATTTACCAGATGATTGAAGACTGCAATCAAGGTGAGCTCTAAATCCTTCACTATTGAAATGTTGTTTCGTATAGACTATGTCTACACTGCACAGAAAAACGTCCGTTTTTTCAGCGTTTTTCGTTTTCTTAAACGCTGGAAAAGCGACTGTAATCATCTCCCATAGACTTCTATTGTAAAACCGTCCTGTCTACACTGAGCTTCTTTCTGCTCGTTTTTTTTACTGGTCGTATTTTGCAACATGTTCTAAAAAAAACGCCAGAGCCGGGCCGAAAATTTACTACAGGAGTCTATGGAAAGCGACTGACGTCTTTTGGTGCGTTTTTTGCCGCGATTTTTCAGTGAAAACCCTCCCAGAGACCCAAGACCCACCTATAGTGGGTGTAACAAAGGTTATATATTATCAAATCTGCATACAAGTGTCTGATGAGTCCTTTTTTTTGTACCTTTTGTAATAAAATGATCATGCTTTGGCCGCTAACTATTTTTGCGCAATTCATATATTTTTCGCAAAAAATCCGTTTTTTTTTACGGATTTTGGTGCTAAAATCCTTTTCTTAACATATTTTGCCGCTAATAGTTATCTAGCTTCTGACGCCAAAAATAAGTTTTTTTAATGGATTTTAGCGGCAGAATCAATTTTTTTACGGATTTTGCCACTAATCCTTTACTGAACATATTTTGGCGCTTATAAAGTTCTCGCTTCTGATGCAAAAAATACGTTTTTTTACAGATTTCGGCGCCAAAATCCGTTATTTGATGGATTTTGGGGCTAAAATCTGTATCTTTACAGATTTTGGCGCTAATTAAATGATCTCGCTTCTGACACTAAAAATAGTTTTTTTAACGGAATTTGGCGCAATAATGCGTTTTTTGGGGTTTTGCTGCTAAAATCCTATTCTTTACAGAGTTTGATGCTAATACAGTTATCTTGCTGTATGGAAAGATAATGTGGGTTTTTGTGGATTTTGGTGCAAGAATCTGGTGCAAAATTTAATAAAGTAGTAGCACGCAGCAGCAGCACACAAAGGACAATGTGCTCACAATGGCTACAGTGATCTAAAGGAAGTGACTACTTAACATGTTAACTCCGCCTGTAGGGTGTAGCTTACATCCAATGGCTTAATTTGTGCATACATTAAAAAACAGAGCAAGACGCTCCAAAAAACGCTCCAAAAAATGAAAAACGCACCAAAAAACCGACGTTTTTTCAACTGCTTTTGACAGGCAGTGGACAGAAAACTCAGTTTCATGAACGTTTTTAGTAATTCGTTTTCAGGTCGTTTTTTTGTCCACTGCAGTGTAGCCATATTGATTATCATATCTTTTTTTTATCTCCTGCATAAGGCAAAAGCTTTAACAGCTCTAATCATATATACAATCTAAGAACATACCTTCAAACACCTGTGCTAGGTCTCCGTTGAACATTCCACTGCTGTCACACGCAGCACTTTCACTGTGTAGACTAGAGACGCTGAACTACACGTGTGCCGCCTTTTAAGTGCAAAGTAATGCACCCAGCCACTGACGTAGGTATAGTGCGACCCGATAGTAAATACATGCCTATGCGTCCCTAGCAACTGAGGGCAAATATATCTTAACGCACCTCCTACTTTCCAAGGCGCATCGATCAATATACAAACAGACCCGTCTGCATAAATAAATAGCGGTTGGATTTAAGTTTGCATAGACCACGGTATTTAAAGCTACCTGGGAAATAGTATACATCCCAGCAAGGAAGAAATCTAAAAAAGGGAATAAACAAAAGCATAAGATACATTGATAGAGTTAAGGAAGCACAAATATAGCAAATGAGGTCCTGACAGGGACGCCCTTTTTGGGGCAAATCACCTTTATTGTGCAAGGTAGGGGTAGTATATCCTGTAACCTAGGGATTTCTAGGGTTAGATCCCCCACTCTTAGGTGTTTTTGTGCCTTTGAATGGGCCTTCTGTTTGTATAAACAGGAATATTATTCACTTGTAGGTGGCTTTATTTTAGATATTTATTATTAAAAGTTATATTTTAGGTCTTCCCTTTATTTTTTGCCTATGCAGTGCGTCATCATACTTTATCATTCAAAAACCAACCATTCACACATATCCTGATCTTTTTTTTTTTTTTTAAAGAAAAATATTACCATTTCTGGAGGACAAAATCTTAGAACTCTGTGCCGTTCTTCTGTTGCTTCTCCTAGAAATTTATGAATAAATTGGTAACTGGGTTTTACCCGTTCAGAATGTCATAGTCCACAATTAGGCTGTCTCTCCACGTTCAGGTTTTAGGAGCCAAAACCAAGAATGTGAAGTGCAAATCCAAGAATAGCTCCGGCACTCGTGCTCAGGTAATCCAAATAGTAATGATAAAAGACGCATTTTTATTGTAAACAAGTTAAAAAACATTGTTTAAAAGCATAAATACATATCCAAGTTTACGCGTTTCGAGCCCAATGGCTGGCTCCTAGTTGTAACAAACACAACCGGTGTTTGCATAGAACTCTTTGGCCAGAGGAAATTGTAAATATCAATTCATTCATACGTTTTTAGGAAGAATAACAGAGAAATAGTGCAATGCTGAGTTCTAAAAAAAATAAATAAAATTCTCCAGAATTATTATTCTTATGAAGAATACAAGTATTTACCAAAATAAGCAATTCAGTAGAGCTGGGAGTTCCATTTGTGAATAGGCTAATTAGGAGCCACCATGTCTCTGTTTTTTCCTAACCTGTCCTTGGGTCCCATAAACATGGCAGGAAGGGTGAGGGATAGAGCAGGTGGTTTTCTTGGGCCCTTGCCGGCACGCTGCGTGCATTAGGAGTAAATTACTATGGCATTGCTGATAATTTCAGGAGAATTACTGTCAATTGGAAGCTGTTAATTTTGCTGGTACTTTATCACCATCTTACCATATGCTTAATAAAATAAACTTCCAGTAAAACAAAATGTAATATTCAGTGCAAGCTTAGCAGTTATATTTTATTATGCCAGAGAGACACTCGCATGTATTAATCTTTGGTTAATGTGTCTTCAATAGGCAGGATTCTCCCGTAAGAAATTCTTAACAAAACACATTCCGTAACACAATTTCAATCATGTCACAAATGGCAGATCTTGTGTAGTTACAAACATGGTGCTGTGGATATCAGAAAGGGAAGATCTCTCCTTAGGGAGGGCGCCGTATAGGCGTGTGGAGATTCGAAATTGCCTTTTGCACTCCACAAAGCATCTGCATATCACAATGCATTATGGGAGAGGAGATGAGAAGCTCAAGCGCCCTCTATTGGATGGAACAATTCCTCAATTTGCTTTTGACCCACTGGGTCTTTGGAAAGCAAAAGGGATATTAGCCAAGCCAACATCACCTATCTGCAGACAGCCGTTTCGGGGTGTTTGCTCCTACTCCGTGCAGAGCTGGCTGGCTGGGTGGGAGGCAATGAGTGGCTCAGAAAGGGAAGAGCTCTCCTTAGGGAGAGCGCCATATAGGCATGTGGAGGTATCCCTTTTGCTTTTCAAAGAGCCAGTGGGTCAAAAGCAAATAGAGGATTTGTTACATCCAGTAGAGGGCACTTGAGCTTCTCAGCTCCTTTCCCATAATGCCTTGTGAGCTGGGATATCAGGCAGACAAATGGGGAAAAAAAAATTAAGATTGTAGGCATATTGTTAGGTTAGTAAACGGAAATTATTAAACTTCTTTTCTGTAGTACATACATGTGTCCACTAGTGGGCACCTGACTTTAGCCACATCCTTATATAAATGTGTATATATAGCATTTTTTAAATTCCCCTATGTACATTACTCTCCGACTTCCATTCTGTGAGCTCTTATAAACATCACAATAGGATTGCTTGATGGTCCTTCCTTCTGACCAGCTATGGCCTGAAAGGTGTATATTTAAATAATTAGCAAAACCTGATCAGTGTAAAGGAACCTCTCCCCAGTGCAAGATACAATTTCCTTTAATCTATTGATACAGTATGTAAATCCACGTGGTTTAATCTTATCTATCCCTTTCCAGAAAACACTGGAAAACACATATATATCTACTGAGGAATAAAACGCCTGCATTGCAGGGTAGACTCAGCTCACTTTACAGTTGGTGCTGCTTATCTGTGTAGTTTCATTACAAGTAGTAGGTAATGATCACTCCAGTGTTTTCTGGAAAGGGATAGATAAGATTAGACCACGTATATAATATGTGCATAGGACTGCCGAAATCGAAAAAAATGCTGCCAAAAATTCTAAAAAAAATAATCCAGGAGTATTGGTTTTAATATTCTCCCTTCTGATGGAAGTGTCCGTTTTAAAGACTTAGTTTAGTGGGGTGGATTTGTAATACCTATGCAGGCCATGACTTTTTATATTAATGTGCGTACCTCTCCATATCACCCTTACAAGTGTTGAGGGCCAGGCATGGCTTTTGCTATGTGCACCATGACAATGTTGCAGGTATTACATTTAGTATACTTTTATGAATTCTATAATAACCATTTTATGCAGTTACCTGAATTTTCCTTTTTCAGGGCTGATAAGTGTACAGCTGGTCATTAACACTATATGGTACAATATGTTAATTTTCAAGAAGTTCATTTCATGCAGAACATCATCTTCGGGTTGTAAAGTTCAACCCCAATTAGCAGTGTATTGCATAAGAATGGAAGCACTCAGCCATCTAATGCTACTAATCCATAATTTAAGAGCCATGTAATAGCTTCTCACATTTAGGTTTTAGAACCATAATGAAAAAGCCCATGTAATACTGTTGGCCCTCACTCTTTAGTTTTTCATAGGTGTAAAGCACGAAGTTGGCAGCCCTCCCTGTATTATTATCGGAGTCACCCATCCAGCGTTAATATCCCATTGCCACCATATTACGTATTCCAAATGTCTTTTTTATTGTGTCCTGCAAAGAGTTAAGATGCTCCCAATAAAGCCGAGAGTTTTGGAAGGTTTTGCACTGCAGTGTAATTGCTCGGAGCTTGGCATGTTCCCATCAGTACTGCCCATCCCAGCACTGGAAAGGTTTTGTGGACGGGTTAATGATGGTGAATTTCCCAGGCCACCCCGCTAACAGCACACATACGCTCTGCATCTCATCATATTGAGCCCTGGTAATTACACATTCATAGCCGCCTCCAATCTCCCGGCAGGGTCTCCAGAGGAGCTCGGCTGTTCTCCGAATTCTGGCTCTCTCCATCTCTTTAAGCTCCTCTATTCGCCTCCTGACTTGCCGCCTCATAATATCGCTCTTATGCGCCTCCTCTTGCCCAGTCTCTTCTGTCAGTGGTTTTTGATTTTGTGTCGGCATGTCTTTTCCTATAATCTCTTCCTTTATTATGGCTCTTTTCATTTTCTTGAATTTTTTTTTTTTTTTTTAAAGAAATTGAATGTTTAATTCTTAACGAATCCACAGCAATGTATTGCAAAAAAGGAATCGAAGTCTCCTCTCCAGCCCACATTGCTGTATGGATTTGGGTGCTGGTTCTGTTCCATTGTATGAGTCGGCGTTCCCAAATACCTGGCACCAGCAGCCTACTGATCAGCCGTGTGCAGAACTTGCACTGGAATAGACATTTAGCCTTTAGATTAATGACAACAAAATCAATAGCTTGTGCTGGCAGCAGAGTTGATGGCTCTTATGGCAGCCTGTGAGGGCCTTGTAAGTTACCCCCTACTCGAGAACTGTTAATGCGCACTGATAGCAAACAGCACAGTAGTTGATCTCTGCCAATAGTTTGCTCACAATCTCTTGGTGCCAGAATACCACGACTGGCAGCACCGCCGCTGCTGCAGGCTGATCTTCTATCTAATACCCCCAAGAGGCTTTCTTCTGAACATGTTCATAACATTTCCTCATAGACCAAATAACAGCCACAAAGTGGATAATGGCATTTCTTTGACAAATTTAATTAAAGCCTTAAGTATTTTTCTGGGAACAGCTTTACCGTAAAGGCAACAGTTGAATTGATTTGCTATACAGGATTGAAGATTGCAAGCTCTTATGGCCAATGTTTACCGTTGGAGTTCAGAAAGCAGAAGACCTTGATCAATACTCACCAGGAACTTCCTCAGTCTCTCAGATTGTGTGCTAATGTTCAGACTGCATGGGTGTAACTCCGGCCATAGCCGCTGCTCTGGGGCTTAGAAGTGGAAGGGATACACTCGGTTGCAAGAACATTGTACCTTTTTGGTATGGAATAACAAGTTGGTGGCTTTCTGCAATTTAGCACTTCTAAGTGGAGTCTCTGATTTATGGCGGTATTATTTATACCTTTACTATTTCTACTTATGCTGTTTGTTTCGGGTCACAAGGTGGTGGGGGACCATCTCATTTTGCAATAGAGCTAGATGAATGTTACATTCCGGAGACTGGTCAACATGGCTGATCTTGGGTGGTTTGGTTACCTCTCCCTTATCTTCTATGGAGGCCATTCTTTTATGGTATGCCCAAACAACATTGCCCAATTAATAACCTATAACACTGAGCTCCATCTGGTTGCATTAAAGTGTTGGGACCGGTGGTGCACACGCCTGGTACCCTGGTATTAGTGCCAGTAGTGCCTCATTAGTAGTGAAAGGTGATACGTCCTGGGTGCCCACGTAGTTTGCACACCTCTATGGCTGGACAATGTTCCATAAATATGGAACAGACAAGTGGGCATTGTAGTCATCTTGCTATCAGTTGTGGTTTTGTTGCTTCAAGCTCTTCTAGTTTTGGAAATAAGGATGACAGACTTGCCCTCTCATCTCCTTTTTGCCCTGTGTTGTCCTATTATGATTTGCTCCAAAGTAAGGAAACCTGTAAGGTCAACAACTGAACCGAGGCAGCTACTTTACAGCAAGATTGCAGTGGTGGGCAGCACTTCTCAGGAAGATAATGCAACTCCTTTAAAGGGGACCTGTGGTAATTTCTGAAATGTTTTCATAAATAATTGTATTCCTCATGAATTAACAATTTTGGAACATTCTACCTTCCATCTTTGTTTTTTGGTTCCTCTTTTAGGCTATGTTCACATGGCTTATTTTGGGGCGCATTTCGCTGCGTATTGTGAGCGTACTGCGCTCTAAATGAGCGAAATGCACCCCAATCATTACGGTAATCCACAGTTCTCATATAGACAAATGGATTACACCTCCTCTCCCCGATCGTATTGTACGAGCGGCGAGATAATTGACATGTCATTTATTCATGGAGCTTACACGCCGCGAGTAGTGACAGTCTATGGGCCGGCGGGCTGCCATCCACTTGCGCCGCGGGAATACGCGTGTATCATCTTGGAACACCCGGCTTAATTGTGGGGCGTACTGTACACCCCGCAAATACACCGTGTGAACATACCCTTATTCCTTCTAGAAATTCATACCTAATTGTCAGCTGTGTGTTACCAATTGAGGGTGTGTTCCTGCACAGTCTGACATGTTTAATGCTGGAAAAGTCAGTGTTTGCAAGGACACATTTATCAACAGCACTCTTCACGTGATATCTTGAAATCGTTCTTCTCCACAGAACCGTATATTTTTCATAAAAATATGACCTCAGTCCAGCATTGATCGCAATGCGTGATCTATAAATTCACTTAAAGATTCGGAATACTGGACATTTTGGTCCATCTAAGGATTTTTTTCAACAGAATAAATGGTCTTCGTATTGTTAGTATTAGCCATACAATTACAGAATTAATAAAATGACACACATACATTTTTTGTAAAAATAATTACCAAAACATAAAACGGTGTTGAAAAAAAAATTATATATAGAAAAAACACATTAAAAACCAATAAAAATTATGTGGATTATTTCACTCTCATTTCTTGTTATATATTCTTTCTCCTTTGTTGGATTTTATGCCTCGATAAATGGTAGATCATTAACCTGTATTAAGTATTTATCTAGCCTTTAAGTATTTATTTCCAACACGATCCAGTAACCAGTGTCCCACTCTATGGATCCCAAGACACCATTATAGTGTTGTTACATAATTTATATATGTAACCCACAAGATCCCAACTATATTTCACATCCTAAATCCAGTCTCCACAACACGGTTTCCAAATATCTTCCACAACTGAAGTCCAATGTCCTTATGAACGCCCCATCATTTAAATAAAGCCAATCTCCATCTATAAAGAGAATCAACCAAGACGAATACTAGTTGAATTTTAATCACAGTCTGAAAGCTACATAACGATCTCATGTTTAAGCAAGACTCCTGAAAATTTGCCTCTCCTTCCAGTGTTTTACTCCTCTGGCCAGAACACTACTGAGTCTGTATAGACGTAGACTGTACAAACTGAGTTACTGAGCTACCTCCTGGTTAGGCTGACTGACATCACTGAGCATAGGTGCTGTGCTCCGTCACCGTGAAAGACTTGTGGTGTAAGAGATGACTCTGCAGTGTAGAAAGGAGACTTTCAAATAAAATTGTGCATATATGTGTGTATACATTGCTATATATAAATATATTTGGTGTAGTATATAGAATCTATAGCTCAGCTAGGAGGAAGCAGGTTTTTGTGGGAAATATATAGTTTTTCAAACAGCGTGCCTAGCAACTGTAGTGTGGCCCAGTGAGGCGAAAGACCTAACATGGGAATATTATGCAATTGAACTACTTACAAACACTGTTATTAACACTGCATACTGGCGCATATTTACTGCTTATCTTTAGTATTCCTCCATTATATGATCAATATATATATATATTTTTTTATCTATCACACAACCCCTTTAAACAGGAGATCCTTATCTAGCTTTCAGACTGCGATTAGAATTCAACTAGTGTTAGTCCTGGTTAATTCTCTCTTATAGATGGAGATTGGCTTTATTTAAATGATGGGACGTTCATAAGGACAATGGACTTCAGTTGTGGAAGATAGTTGGGGACCGTGTGTGTTTTACACTGGATTTAGGATGTAGAACATAGTTTGGGGTCTTGTAGATCATATATGGATATTGATTAATGGCCCAGCCCAACACTATAGTGGAGTTTCAGGCTCCACAGAGTGGGAATCTGGTTAGCCATCTCTTTTATTATTGGATCATGTTGTAAATTGATAATTGGCTATATATATTTGGATACTAAATACAGGTTTTTGATGATCTTGGCATAAAATCCCATAGGGGAAAGGAATATTTATGCACAACAATTAATGCTGTTTTGAGGAAGGAAAATTGCAATGGTAACACCCTTCTGACTGATTCAGTATTTCTAAGAGAAACAGCTGAGGAACAGAACAACTCGGTTATATGAAATAATGCTCCAGATTACTACTTCTATGAAGAATACAAATATTTACTAAAAACAGACATGTTTGTTTAAGGGTCATCATTAAAGAAACCTGTCAGGTGGTTTATTCTGCCCTATCCGAGAGCAGGATATGGAAGAGGGAGAGAAGCTGAGATCAGTGATATATAGGTTTATATGATTTGGAGTAGGGTTTCTGAGTAAATGCGATAAAATCTGAAGAATCCTTAAAAGAAACCCGCTGACCTGCTCACATATACGGAGACGGATCTTTATATTGGGTGCGGCCGTTTATTCTCTTCCTTTTGCCAAACTTTGACTTTTTTTTAAAAAGGTCTCTTGACCGAAACGTCATTATGTAAAGTCACCTAATCTATTATAATGCGGGCCCGTGGATTGAAATAAATAATTTTTTTTGCATCTATTGAGTGCGGGAATTTTTATTTTGGTATAATGTGGGAAATCCACCTATTGACCGGCACCTTACAAAAAAAAAGAAGCGAGTTGAGGGCTTTTTCCCCTTCTTTCTATTCACATATACTGATTGACCGCTTTCTTGTATGTGTACAGAACAAACGGTCAATCATTGTATGTAGGTTGGGTAAGCAGTACTTTCACTTTGTTTTCACTTTCTTCTCTGCTTTTTTTCCAAATTCGCACACATCAATAACTTTTGTTTCAAAGGTCATCTTTATCCCTTTATATTAAAATACACAGGCTTACTTCTCTCCCTTTTTATATAACCTTTTAACACGGTCAGCTTCTCCCCCCCATTATAAACCCCCTTTTATCCAGAGCTCAGCTCCTCCCCTTTATATAACCCCATATACAGAGCTCGCCTTCTCCTCTATCATATAACTCTATATATCCCAGGCTCCGTTCTTTTCCCCTTCATTAACCCCGTAATCAATGCTTAATAAATTCGCTAAAATAAAAAAACCCTTCTATAGTCGGGGTGTGACTACTTTATGCTGGTAGGGTGGCAGAAGCCCTGAGCTAATAACTGTGCTCAGTGTTTTTCCTTTTTTCTGCAATTTTTGTATTTGCGGTTTGTAGCAATATTTGGGCTAATTGTTTCAGGTCAGTTGGACATGATTACAGAAATATGGCTTTGTGTTCATGGATGTGTCTAGAATTACAGCTTGAGGTAGTCACAAGGCATTATGGGAAAGGAGCTGGAAAGCTCACTGCGCCCTCTATAGGTTGTAACAAATCCTCAATTTACTTCTGATTCACTGAATCTTTGAGAAGCAAAAAGGAATAATTGTCAAGCCAATATTGCTCATCTACATACGCGTTTCGGAGGTTTGCCCCTCATAAGTAGTAGAGCAGAGCGATATTGGCTTGACTGGAGGGTAGGCATGAGTGGTAAGAGAAGGGGAACATCTCTCCTTATGGAGAGCACCAGTTAAGGTGTGTAGTGTTTTGTTTGCCTTTTAGGCCCACTACTCAGCATCTGACAAATCACAAGGCATTATGGAAAGGAGCTGGAAAGCTCACTGCGCCCTCTAATAGGTTTTAACAAATCCTCAATTTACTTTCTGATTCACTGAATCGTTTTGAGAAGCAAAAGGAATAATTGTCAAACCAATATTGTCATCTACAAAACGCAGTTTCGGTTGTTGCCCCTCCACAGTGTAGAGGCAAGCGATATTGGCTTGACTTTGGGGAGGGCAATGAGTGGGTATGAGAAGGGGAACATCTCCCTTATGAGAAACCAGTTTAAGGTGTGTAGTGTTTTGTTTTGCCCCTTTAGCCCACTAACTCAGCATCTGCATATCACAAGGCAATTAATGGGAAAGGACTGGAAAAGCTCACTGCCCCTCTTAATAAGGTTGTAAACAATCCTCATTTTTTACTTCTGATTTTCAACTGAATCATTTGAGAATGCAAAAAAGTAATAATTGTCAAGCCAATATTGCCTCCATCTACAAACTCGTTTTCGGTTTTGCCCCTCATCATGTAAGTCAGAGCTATATTGGCATGACTGGTGGAGCAATGATGGGTATGGAAAGGGGGAACATCTCTTCCTTATGGATAAGCACCAAGTTAAGGTGTTAGTGTTTTGTTTGCCTTTTTAGCCCACTACTCAGCATCTGCATATCACAAGGCAATAAATGGGAAAGGGGGGATAAAAAAAGCTGGAAAGCTCACTGCGCCCTCTATAGGTTGTAACAAATCCTCAAGCTTGATGTAGGTCAGACAGGAAGCTGAGATCTGGGATGCTGTTTTTCAGGAACCCCTTAATTAGCAAGTTGCTTTAATGAGATCTGGAACCTCAGAACTACCATGGACGGAATGAGGTGATCACCAATAAATTTCATCCAATCACTTTATCTTCTGTCAAAATGATTGTCCTCATCCTGAGTCACAGGTGACCACCTTTTTCCTTCATGTCATTTCTGCAGACACAGGGACAGCTAGTGCAGTCCTCCAGCACAACGACGCTGAAAACGGCTGCATAGATCTCAACTTCCTTTACTGTAAGTATGATCTGCTGTCTACAAGGTTGAGGCTGGATAACTAGTCAAACCTTATTGTTTGTTGGCTTTTGTCCTTTTCATGAACTTCACATTATTCATGGGTACATCTGACACTTGAGCTTTTTGTTTTTCTTACTACATTTTATCATGAAGGGGAACATCTCTCCTTGAGGCGAGGAGAGCACCAAATGGTGTATAGAGTTTGAATTGCCTTCTACTAAGCATCTGCATATCACAAGGCATTATGGGAAAGGAGCTGAGAAGCTCAAGTGACCTCTAGACGATGTAACAAATCCTCAATTCGTTTTTGACCCCACTGGGATCCTTGAAATCCAAAAAAGGACACTAGCAAGCAGTAATCTCATACCCGAGAACAGCCTGTTATGCAAAGATAGAGTGGTTAGGCCCTAAAATATCCTTATAGCTTTCTCTCAGACCCAGTGGGTCCCAAAAGTGAATTTGAGGATTTGTTGCCATCCTATATAGGGTTGATGGAGCTTCTCAGCTCCTTTCCCAATAATGCCTTGTGATTATGCAGATGCTTAGTAAGAGGGCAAAAGAGCAATTCAAACTCTACACACCATTTGGTATCTCTCCTCGCCTCAAGAGGGGAAGATGTCCCCTTTCTGAGCCACTCATCGCCTCCCATACAGCCAGCCAGTATCGCTCTGCTCTGTACTGATGAGGGACAAACATCCCGAAACTGCTGTATGCAGTATCTCATGCTGGCTTGGCTAAATATCCATTTTGCTTTCTCAAATCCCAGTGGATCAAAAGCAAATTGAGGAATTGTTACATCCAATAGAGGGCGCTTGAGCTTCCCATGTCCTTTCCCATAATGCCTTGTGATATGCATTTTATCAAATAAGTTACATAAAGCCAAGACTAAAGAATTTTCTCCATTCAATCTGGCTCTTGCCATGTAGTACTGGAGCCAAAAATCCTTAGTGCCATCAGCTTACATTTGAGCATAGGCCCTAGCTAGTTAATGCCAAGCACCAAAAAGTATGGTGCCAGGATAATGCAAGAGCTGTATGTTACAGCAGACATTCTGGAGAGTCTCTATATTTAGACCCTTAGATGTGGCAATAGTGACTATGGCATCTAAACAGCGAGAAGAGAAGGACAGCCCATATAATTTGCTAACTTTGTAACTCCTACTGGCAGTGCCAATGTTGGCATCACACTGACCAGCATAATACACTGCAATACAGATGTAGTTCAGTGTTTTTTATATCATAAGTCAAGCACTAGCAATATGTTCAAGTCCTAAACCTTTATTTTGAATATAGTGACACACATAAAATGAAAAAGAAAGGGTGTTTTTTATTATGTGGAAGTAGTAAAATAAATAAAAAAAATACCCTAAAATGTAAACCATTATGCCAATGATGTGTCACCATTATCATTGGCATAATAAAATGTGATTTATACAACATGGTGAATACTATAAAAAAAAAATAATAATAATTGTGAAATTGATGTTTTTTCTGTTTTTTTTGTTTGTTTTTTTCCCCAAAAAAACTTTCCAGTCAAGAAATGCATTCTAAATTTTAGGCAGGTCCATGGTGGAAGTTTTCCCACTACAAATACTGCTGAGAATTTTACCTCTGCTGCAATGACCGTGATGAAATCCACTGTTAAAATCCATCACAGGCTGAAAATCTGCAGCATGCTCCTATTTCTGCATAGAATATGTTCACCACATGTGGGTGAGCTTTGTAAGAGCCTTTCTGCTTGCCTGCTATTGTAAGCCATTGTGGATTTTACCAGCACAAACCTGCAGAATTCTTGCCGCATGTGAATTAGCTAAATGACTGTATTGCTGGACAGTCTAATGTAACTAAATGGGCCCAAGTGTCCCCTGGTCTCGGTATCGTTGCCGTCCTATAGAGATCACATTATAGACCCCTTCTCGTCTGCAGTGCGCCTGCATCAATACACAATGACTTGTACACTGCGCTCCCCAGAGTTTCCTGCATCACATGTGCAGCTTCATGGAAAATATAATGCCTGATACTTTTCCTCCTCTACCCTGTTATTTCAGCCAGCATAATTGCGTGGGGTCTCCGAAATCCCTCTGCTGGAATCAGTAAGCATATAATTATACTGAAGAAACAAGCCTCTGGGAATCATTTGCAAGCCTTCTCTCAGATGGTATCAGATCCAATCCCCCAATTTGCAGACTTTTAATTTATTTATAAAAACAATAAGTATTTGCAATAGGTATCCAGTAATCTGGAGTCCTCCGGGCTGCGATCACGTCAAATGATTATTACATGTAGTTTAGCACAGTAGCACCGTCCAGGACCCCTCAGATCCACATCACCAAACTTTTCTCTAATGGAAGGCCAAATCTCTTCACCATCACGCACTACCTCTTATCCAACCCTTCCCTTGTCCTAGAAGTGTGAGCTGCGTTGCAGCTGTAGAATGTGTTAGAAGTAGCAGTCTATGGCTATGCAGCAAGTGGACAAAAAAACCCATCCCTTCTGACGGCAGCAATAGGGAAGGTCTATCATGATCATGTGATTATTAAGATGGTCTGTACCATAGAGAGTAATGGTCTCAACTATTACAACGTGCTAAAAGCTACTACTATAACATGAGTGGGTTCTTCTGAGCTTTGGCTTGCCCCCCCCTCCCCCCCAGCACAGTAACTTCCTCCCTAGGGTATACCAAGTTTTATGTTCTGTTAGTGCTTTACTTTGGCCATTGGGGCATCTCTCAACATGGAAACCTACTACCACATTCTTGGATGTCCATACATATCTGTTTGAAACATTCATAATTTGTACATAGTTCATACACTGTTGAAAATAATATACAGTAATTATGGAGCTATGGCTGAAATCATGGATATCTAGACAAACCCATCCTTAAAGGGGTTGTCTCACTACAAGGATTGCTTTTTATGTTAAAGATCTCACAAAAACAAGTGACTTTGCAATATAATGTCCCATTAACAGTGGTCCTAACCTATTCTGAGATACCCCTCTTTATGGGCTGCCATCAGCTCCCTCAGGTCGCTATAGCTACAGACCTGTATGATCTATCATTATAGGCAGCCAGCACTGTTTGCTAATAGCTACAGACCAGTTTTGAATCTTATCCTGAAGGCTACCCAGCACTAGTTGCCTATAGCTACAGACCTGGCTTTCTACTGCAAGCTTATAAGAAGCAAAGTAAACACACTTTACACCCCTGAATTCAAAAGGAAACCATGAAAACAGGACTAAAGTAAGGTGAATCAGAGTAGTGAGACAACCCCTTTAAATGAGGACCCAGAAGCTTCTGGTTTATTATCATGGGTCCAGTGAATAGCTGAATCTTCGGACGATCAGTAAAAGCCATGGCTGCTTTAGGTAAAGTGTAGTAATCAAGGCTACCATACGTTAACCATGAAGCCAAAATATCTGGGCCCCCAATCTAGTAGCAGTTCCTATCTTGTTCCTTAAGAGCAGGCCCCTTTTTTTTTTTATATTTTATCAGGGCTCCTGACAGCAGTACTGCCAATACTGCCCCGATCGTGCCTTCAGGTAATAAGTCACAATCCAGGGCAGCCCAAAAGTAGTATCTTGTGGTTTTGCCCTCCATTAACCAGTTTCCAATTATTGTTCCTAGATTTGCGAGACCCTTTTTAAAAATTTGATCAGAGCTCTTGACCGTGGTACTGTCCATACTGCCCTGATGGTGCTACTGGTAATATTACATGTCCAGGTGTAGGTCTCCAGAGTGGGAACCACTTTGAGCAGGATAGAATGTTCACAAAGCAGGGATTGTGATGCCAGATATCATACTTTTTTGTGCCCTTTTTTATGGTAAGCATTTTTTAAATTAGGTTTTTGTTTTCAGATTAGGAAAAATTGTGTGTTTTTACTTCACTCCATCTCCCGAATGGAATTTAGTGGCAAGACCAGAGTGGCGCTGTTTTTGTGGCACAAAGCAAGCCCTTTTCTCTTTTTAATATTTATTAATGATGTATACTATTCCAGGTGTGATGCTGCAGAGTGGGTATTGCTCTTTGGAGTGGATACGAGAATGTCAGTTTGGGTACATGCCCTTATAACATTGGGGTTGTTTCAGGCTAGAAAAAGATTTGGCTCCACTTTCGCCATTGTGGGGTTTAGTTGCCATACAAGACAAGAGTGGCACTGTTAAACTCTTATTTCAGTATTAATAATCAAATCCAAAAGCAGGAATGGGTCCAAATTACAGAAGTTCTCCATTTTTCCATTATACATACCCTCTCTGTAGGCTTTATTCCTAGTTTTGGCTAACAAATGCTGATGCAAAATATGCACCAAAAAACAGTGTGAATCCAACGTAACTAGACAAAAAGCAGCCCCTTTTTACGACTATTTAAACGCCTTTCAACATTTGCATTGTTATTTAATCATACTGGCCAAGTTTATCGAAATAGGCGTCATAAAGGTGTTCTGATAGCACACATAGTTCTATAGGATTGACACAAGTCTCATATTACTAGTACCCATCCCTAGCACTGTGGCTATAGTTAGGTGCAGATTACATTGACTAATGCACTATTCTAGCTTGCCTAGGCATCACGGTATGTTCAGATGTCAATGTATGGTGGCAGCTCAGATAGGACTTCACTTTACCCATATTTATACAGTGGAAACCTTTGTATCAGATTTCTGTTGGTTGCATCTGCATTCGGTAGACATATATGTTTGAGGATTCTACTAGTTAAGAATGTGTTTTTTTTGTTTGATCATTTATGTATATTATTATTCCTTAGATTTTATCCCATTACCTCGGATGATTCTCTGACTTTAAGAAATGCTCCACGCTTTTGCTCCTCATTTGCATGCCTGTTTCCATATTCCCTATGGCTTCTGCTATGCTTCATGCTACATCTAGCTTTTCTTCTTTGGGCCTCTACTTGTAATTTTAGATTATCCCTGAAAATGAGGAAATCCTGCATTGTTACCAGTGGCGTTTGCAGCAGCAAATCTAGCCAAATGGTCCAGCAAGCTTCGAATTTTTTTTTTCCCTTGCTTTTAGCATGTTGTGAGTGTTCAGCTCTGTAAATGAAGTGTACATGTCTATTGTGGAAATGGTGCTCCATATGCATATCCATGAAATTGGGATGCTGTCATTGCATTTCTGACAACTGCATTCACAGCTTTGGTTTTGTCTTTCAAATGGAGTAAATCTAACGAGTTTGGTAAGCAAGCTAGATATTCAGAGCCGTGCCAGTTGCTTCCATGAATGCCAATGGAATAAATAGAGATGGTAAGAATCCTATGTTGACTAGTTATTGAATTTGAAGCCACAGGAGGAGAGCAGAATAGGTAGTTAAATTGAAGAGGTAGCCAGATAGTCCTGTGCAGAATACAATAAAACTTTCTCTAGTATGGTACAAATTTTTTTTTTTGTCATTTCCGTCAAGGGTGGGGGGTTTAACTAGTCACATGACCTTTATACCCATAAGATGATAGAACAATGTATGGAAACAGTTATACCGCTAGAGTTGAGTTGTATAGATAGAGCATAGCCCATAGAGCATGTTTATTGCCGAGTTACTCTTCCACTTCACTCTGAGGTTATCTGAAAAAGCCTTAAACAATAAGATACGTGGATTTCCTTGGGCCACAGGCAGACAGTGTGGATTTTGGAGCCCTGGTTATGCTTTACACTAAATAAATCTTTCCTTAAAGGGGTTTTGCCTTACCTCTTATCTGCTCAGGAGAGAATATAAACAAAGCATGAAGGGCTGCAGAGGTGAGAGGGAGGGGGTGAGCAGAGAGTGAGGAAGAAGGGAGCGTCTACAATGTTTACTCAAATAATTACATTGATAATCAGTTGATTATCTATACAAAAGACACAGCCTTATACACTGCACTTTCTCCCCAGCCCCTTGCAAGCTCCTTCATGTTCCCTGTCATCAGATAAGTGCAAACGCAACCAGATCAGCTCCTGTCAGTGTCCTGGACAAGTCTAATGTAAACTTTCAGGAAACTAGGGGGGACTGAGCAATGCTGCAGCTCTCACAGGCTTCACTTTTTGTCATCACATATATTTAGAAAAGTGATTAGATACCCATTTTGGAGGATCCCATGTCAACATTACATTGTGGCAAAACCCCTTTAAGATACTAGAGCCAAGAATCCAACTCTGGCGCAATGCTTCTTCACCAGTGGGAAACCCTCTCAACCATGCGTAGGTGTCCAACCAAATATAACACCAATACAACCAATTGGTGTTGGTCTTGAAACACTACCATGGGCAATTGGCCATTTTAACGCACTGCATTGGTGACACATATTTCAATTGCATTGTTGTTTAAACAAATGCAGGAATAGATCACATAGAGGAATGAAGGAAAATTTAGTTTTAGATTTCCTTCTTTGCGATCTATTACATTTTTTTTTTACTTTGATAAAAGAAGAACAAGTGTAAAGAGTATTACAAATGCAGCTCTTGTTGCTTCCAATCAATAGATTCAAGGGTTGGAAAGGAAAAAAAAAATAGAAACTGATTTTTGAAGTGGGTAGAAGTATTTTAGCCAAGTGAAGGTAAGAGGGCACTAAAGAACGGTCAATATTACCAGTGTATTGTTATACTATAGACATTTGGTAGCTATAGGTAGACGTTCTGTATGTAAATGTATGCGTACACAGATATGTGAGGAACAATGTGTGTGTGTGTGATGTACCTTCTGTCCCTGTCTCACTGGCCGTCCTCTCTCTCTCTCTTTATCTCTCTTATACATGCGCACTGCCACAGGGAAGAGCGGTGAAAATTTCGATAGTCCGCTAACCCGGGACGTGCCAAGATTAGGCTGCGGTCTGCCTCATTATAAGGTTCTAAAGTCTGCAGGGCAGGCGACTCTGCAACCCGCGATGTAGAAAGGACTCTGGTAAATGACCTCCTGTTCCTCTTCTACTCACGTTACATTGTCTTAGTGAGGACAGGGGGTGTGCAGTCTATTGTGTTAGTCAGCATAACCATTACAATTTCTAGAGCTGAATAGAGAGATGAACACTATAGCCGAGCACAGTGGCATGAGTAATAGTGTAGACACTGTCTAATATTTGTTAGGCCATTCTGTCATTTCAGAACTTGATGACTTTTTGTACTACGGAACATGTTCAGGTCAAGTACAAAGTACAAATGATGTACTTCAAATTCGAGTGTGTTTTAACGTCATACATCATGTTTAACATTTTCTTTGGAGGGAAAACGCAGTAGGAAACGGGATTACTTTGGTTACTATTTAAGTCAACTACCCAGATAACCTTTTGCATAAAATGATTTCTGCTTGGGGTTTACTGACCAACCATAAGGTTGCCATGTAGCCTATTGACATGGTGAACCCAGATCCAGTTGATGGTCCTCCTCACAAAATATTGGCAAACAGCTGAGATTCTTAAAGGGAATGTGTCATCAAAAAATGACTTCTTGTTTAACTCACATTTTTATGTTAAACACATATTTTAGGAATTTTTGGTTGTTTTTTATAATTTTCCAGATCACTTTCAATATTTTTTTAATAATTCTTAAGTCCTGCAGTTTTCACTTTGGCCACTAGGCCTAATAATCTTCTGACACTTCCTGTTCTGTTTAGAGAGCTTTTCAGCAGTGTGCTCATTAGTAAAAGCAGGGTCAAACTGAAAGGAGACACCAATGTGTATAGATAACACAGAATCCGCCAGTCACAAGAGGAGATGTCACAGCTCCCCCTCTCCCCTCCCATCACAGTGAAAACTTTCCTATACAAGTCTATGGGACAGAATCTGTTTTAAGAATCCTATGTGCATGAAGCTGCTGTAAAGTATCTCTCTGACTGCTGTTAAAGCAGTGCAAGCAAGAATGTCTTCCCCACAATCCTATATAGACGGCCGAATAAAGAAATCTACAATCAGAAAATAAAAACGACTGAGAGGAAAAGAATATGGATCAGGGTCTTGATTTAATAGGTAAAAAAAAAAATTGGCGTCAGATTCCCTTTAAGGTCCTTCTCTATCATAAAGAATGGACAGAAAGAAGGCTAAAACAATCCTAAAAAACATGCCCAAGGTGTGGAAGTGATGATCATATAAACCAAAATGACAGGGGGGGACTTCATTTTGAGTTTTGGGATGGGAAATCTACCACCCATGTTTCCCCCATGTCTGCTAGGTTTCGTTCTATATATGCAAGAGTATTAACTAACAAAGTGACGAGCCCAAGGTAGTTGTGGAAGGCCATATATATCAAGGTAATCTTCATAAGCAGGAGCCCCGTACCTTCTTATTCTGCCATGTTCTGAACATCCATTTCCTGTGACATAATGTGATCAATGAGCATTTGTTCACCTTGCAGTAGGCTTTCTAGCTATCGGATCACAATGACAATAGTACTTATGTTTATTTTCCAAGGACACCTGTCTCCTTTTCATTGTGCTAAATCGTCATTACCATTTCAATTTCTTTTGAGCATATATCAGATCACAGTTGACCTTGGCTTTGAGACTTTCTAGTAAATATTTCATATACTAATGGTTTACATATCCATGAGAACGATGTTCTGGTCTACCTATGAGACAATGGGTCACATGTATGAAACTTGAAGTCTAAGGCTATGTTCACACGGCTTATTCTGGGACGTATTTCAGCCCGTAATTCACGCTGTACTGCGCGTATTACGGGCTGAAATACTTCCCAGTCATTACGGTAATCCACAGTTCTAATAGAGAACTATGGATTACGTCTCCTCTCCCTGCTCGCACAATGCGGGAGCTAAGTGACGTCATTTATTCACGGCGTACACGCGCCAAGATTAATGCATGTCTATAGGGCCGGTGGGCTGCTGGCCCACCAGCCCTGCCACCGTACACATGGCGTAATTGCGGGGCGAAATACGTCCTGCAATTAAGCCGTGTGAACATAGCCTTAAACTCACTCTTTTTGCCCATAGTAATCTATGGGCAAAAAAGTGAGTTTTATAACTAAACAGGTTTATACATGTGGCCCAATGTGCTCACCACCTTCCTTTTTGAATTTTCGCAGAAAACCAGTAGGCAAAAACCCATTTAAAGACTAAACGGCCGTTCACACGGCTTATTGTAGGGATGGATTTCAACCGTATTGCGCGCCGTACTGCTCTGCAATACGGCTGCAATCCGTCCAAGCCATTACGGTAATCCACAGTTCTCATAGAGAACTATGGATTCTGTCTCTCCTTCCCGCTCGGCGAATATGCCGGGCGAGGAGAAGGTGACATGTTCATTATCCCGGCAGGATACCCGCCGTGGATAATGAAAGTCTATGGGGCCGGCAGGCAGCGTCCCCGCCCCTTACTCAAGCCGTAATTGCGGGCGAAATCCGTCCTGCGATTACGGCTTGAATAAGCCGTGTGAACCGGGCCTAAGAGAACATAGCCACTCAATACAGCTGATCCATAAACATGTCCGCCAAACCTCTCTCCATTCCTTCTCTCTTCTTTTTATTGTTGTCCATCTTTACTAACCCTTTCCAGGTTCATGCAGCCACCCTCAAAACCAACCTGTTTTAAAATACACATTAGTGTTCCTCTCCTAACTTGTCAAAAGTTGGATTAACCATCTCTTCGAGCCTTGGTCTCTAAACATCTAGTAGATTCTTAATCTGGGAAGGCCACCCCCTATTATAAAGAATACAATGTTAAAAATCTAATAAGTGAAATATCTGCCATTTTATGATTTTCCTTCTGAATGACCGACATCTGATGACTTTATAGCTATTCGACTGGAGTAGCTATAACCCTTGCTGTGAATATATAGTCATTTGTATTCGTGCAATTCCCTGTGAAGGTTTTGGTTATTATGGTTTAAGTATAATGGTGTCTTATATCCTAATTGTGAAATATTGTTCTGGAAAGGCAATTGGAGTGCCTTACATACAATTTTTTTGGGGTTGCTAAATATGCTTTTTGTATCTAAAAAGATCTCTGTATTCTGTGTGTAACCTCGTAGCTGCCAAGAGTGAGCCTGGGGATGCATGGTGAAGAGGTGGAAAGAGGAGGGGTGGTAGGAGGGAGAGATGGGACTCTTAATAGCCCTGGAGAAGGGTTGCACCAGCTGTCAAACAGACATAGGCAAATGCATAGTGAACCTTAAGGGTCCCCAAATCGTCAGGTTTATTGTTCAGCAAGAATAGTAATTAAATGTTTTGTTTTGACATTTTGATGGGGCACCAGGGCCTCCTGTCTGCATCTTGCAAATACTTTGCAAACAGTTACATCAAACTGTAGCTTATTTCACCTTTGTTGCATCACAAGGGATCAACTTCTGACCAGAATTTTAAAAATAAGACGTGGATTTTACCAATAGATAATTTTTATTGAGAAATATAAAATCGCTATATGCTAATAATATACATGCTCTGAGCCTGGTGCTTCCCACCGGCTCCTAAAACAACACCATCAATCACTGCATATTTTTACATTTAGTTTTCGTCTAGAAA
Source organism: Phyllomedusa bahiana (assembly GCA_025379985.1). Classification (NCBI taxonomy): domain Eukaryota; kingdom Metazoa; phylum Chordata; class Amphibia; order Anura; family Hylidae; genus Phyllomedusa; species Phyllomedusa bahiana. Next base: position 84,995 of record JAODAL010008517.1, read on the forward strand.
TTGGCTTGCACATTTTCCCGTACAGACAGATTTTTTTTTTTTGTACTCTTTGTCAATACATTATACAGAACAAATTTTAAGCAGCATAATTTATAAATTGAGGAACACCAAGTCACAATCCCCGGTCAGACTACTCAGCTTCTTTAGCATTTGCGTGCTATAGCTTTTACTGCAGTAACTGAAAAAAGGGAATGCAGCAAATGTGCTTACTCTGTAGATTCAAGTCTAGATCAGGATGTTAATTGGATGTACAGTATATTCTGTTTTGTGACCCTCAATAGGCCATGTTCTCTGGACGTCAAGGCTGGGAAAGAGCATGTTCTTTTTCCGAATTGCATTTAATTTATTATCTAAATCTCACCTATTCTTATGGTGGTTTCACACATAGGGGCACATTTATGAAAACTGTCTAATAGCTACTGTCCTTGTTGCTCATAGCAACCAATTACAGCTCAGCTTTCAGTTCCTATACTGCTCTGGAACAGTGACAGCTGTGCGCTGGTTGCTATGGGCAACAAGGACAGCTTTAGGGTATGTTCACACGGCTTATTTTGCTGCGTAATTGCGGGCGTATTTTGCCACGTATTGCGCTTAATATGCGGTGAAATGCACCCCACAATTACGGTAATCCATAGCTCTCCGAGAACTATGGGTTACACCTCATCTCCCTGCGCGTACAATACAATCGTGTTGTACGCGCGGGGAGATTAGTGACGCCAATTATTCGCGGAGAGTAATGAATGCCTATGGGGCGGGCAAGCTGCCCTCCTCCCGTGCTTCAGTATGTGCGACTCCCAACTCACCCGCCATATTGCGGAGCGTGAACATACCATTACTGCTAGACAGTGAGGCCCAAAATGTCTGTGTTGTTGTTTTTTTCCCCCAATAAAAAATACCCGACCAGTTGTTTGCAGTCATCAGTAGGATACTTTTTAATGATTTTATTTCTACTTTTAATGTATTTTTTGTGTCATGGCATATCTGTAGAGATGCAGCACCCTTTGGAATAAATGGGGGTGGGAGTATTTTTCCATGCATTTTCTTCTGCCTAAAAAAAGCATCTAAAGAGTTTTCTAAATAAAAAAAAATAAAATAAAAAAGTGAAAGTAGCCTCAGGCTGGCAATCGACCTTCTCTCCTGAATCATTCTTAATTTTACTTAACAGCAGTTTCTGGCCGAATTACCACGGGTACCTTCAACCATGAAGTTCTAAACTCTGGTGTGATGCAGAAGTTGTTAGAGGCTTTATTTTTTGGTGTAAGATCAAGACAGTCTTAAAGGGTTCGGTAGCATTTAAAAAAGAAAATCCCCCTCAAAATAGTATCATAATTGTCTGTGCCACTCCTGGTATTGTAACTTATCTCTATATAACTAGATCTGGCCTAACTGTAATACCAGACAGGGCCTGTGGTGAACTACAAAACGAAGGATTTTATATCTAGATCTATTCCACCATATTTTTCTTAGTTTCCATTTACAAGTATATAAAGTATGGTATAGTAGACCACTCAACTTTCTTGACTAAAAAGTGTCTGGAATCACAGTGAGAAGTCCCTAGGAATAGAATATCTTTATTTTTTATTTTATACTGTCTTGTTGTATTTAAACTTGTTTCCCTTAATTTGCTTCACTTAGAGAAGCTACCATAAATTGGTACTGATATCACTTATGGCATTGACCTCTTAAAGGGAGGTTGTAATAGAGGGAGAGAAGCTGAGCTTGGAGATTATGTAGGTTTATATGATTTTGAGCAGGATTCCTGTGTGAAAGCAAAGAAAATACTGAATGGACTCCTTAAGAGACAGTGAGAGTCCTGCAAACCTCCCCTCCTACATACAATGATTGACAGTTTGCTATGTATACATACTGATTCATGGAAAACTGTCAATTACTGAATATGTACTTTCAATTTTGTTTTCTTTCCTATGGATCACAGAGCTCAGCTCCTCCTCTATTATATAACCCAATATATCACCAAGCTCAGTCTCTCTCCTCTATCATATAACCCTATATAGCACAGAGCTCAGCTTCTCCCCTCTATCATATAACCCTATATATCACAGAGCTCAGCTTCTCCCTCTATCATATAACCCTATATATAAAGAGCTCAGTATCTCCCCTCTACAAAATTAAAACCCTATATATCACAGAGCTCAGCTTCTCCTCTTATCATATAACCCTATATAATCACAGAGCTCAGCTAGTCTCCTCTATCATATAACCCTATATATCACAGAGCTCAGCTTCTCTCCGCTATCATATAACCTATATCAAAGAGCTCAGCTTCTCTCCTCTAAATATAACCCTATATATCACAGAGCTCAGCTTCTCTCTCTATCATATTACCCTATATATCACAGAGCTCAGCTTCTCTCTCTAATCCATCCTCATATAAAAAAGAGCTCCACCTTGATCATTAACCCTTAAATCACAGAGTTGCTTCTTCCCTATTATATTACCCTATTAAAACACAAGACTCAGCTTCCCCTCCTTATCATTAACCCAATAAAATCAAAGCTCAGCTTTTTCTCCCCTATATTACCCTATGTTTCACAGAGCTCACCCTCCTCCCTATTGGTCAATCCCCCTATATACACGAGCCGCTTCTTCTCTCCATCTTTTTCCCCTTAAATATAAAGAGCTCAGCTTCTTTCTGGATTTAATCCTGCATCTAAATGAGGAGAGCATAAACCACCTGACAGGTTTCCTATAAACAGATTTTCTTTAACAGTTCTGCCATCTCTTCCTTTTATTTTTTTCAATATCATTTGTTGAATACAGACATTTGAATAACATGGTAATTAAAATATACATGTTAACATATAGTACAGCAAAGTGTGTCCTGGTTCTCTGCATTGGATACACCAATGAAATGGTTTCAGATGCCTTGATATAGTTGCTTTTAATTTGTAGTGTTTTGTGATCATTTTGTTTCATGGCAGCCATATTGTGGGGAGTGGACCTATGTGTGTGTTTTTTAGAATTTTATGTGTTCGCTTTTCTGTAGCATAGTGAATGCATTCTCCTAACACTATTTAAGTTACAATTACCCTTGTCTTTTTAGAGATATGACTCAGATTAATTTCCTACAGTTTGACTCACAGTTCAAAAAAACCACACTCGTAATAAGCCAGCTCTAGGGGTGCAGGATAGGTTACATTTAAAGTGATGAATTTATTAAGTAATTAAATATTTCCTTGTTCTTCCCTATTTGTCTTTAGATCTCAGACCTCTGCCTGATGTAGCCATGACGGGAAACTGCACGCGGGAATGTACAGAATATGGACACTCTGACACTTGCTGGATGCCCGGCCAGCCATCCCCCAACCGCAGGCCCAAGAATGCCCTCAAGCTCTCCACTTTTGTGCCTTACCAAGACAATGGGAGTCAAGAGCAGATTGGCAATGGGAACCCCAGAATTCCAGAGGACCGCATTGGAGGCAACAATAACAGCACCACCAAAATGGCCAACATCCAGCTGTTACCGACTTACAGTGCCTTTACCAGTAACAGCCATGAGCCATGTACGGACTCCCCTATGGAGGAAATCCCACTAACCCAAACGGCTGATTTCCAGCACGCCACAACTCCTTCCTCCCAGTCTGCCAAGAGGGAGATATACCTGTGAGATTCACTTTTTGGCATGGTTTGAACTTTTAGTGAAGAAAGAATTGGGAGATACAGATCTAAACCAGGATAACTTTTAAATGAAGGAGACCTATTAGAGAGGAACTAAAAGACAATTGCTTTATGGTCCATGCAACCGCTTCTAGGCCTATGCCTATTTTAATTTTCAGCGTTTTATTTTTTTTTTATTCAGTTTTTCCATTTTTATTTTATTGTTATGTAAAATTTGAAATTGCCCTCTACATGGACAATTCATTGTCGTAAAGGTCAGAACTGGATTTAGAGAGGGGGAAGCACATTCTTTTTGAAAACAAAATGTAGTTTTTATATGAAAAGGGAACCTGCGTTATGTTTCTCGGCCAAAGATGAGAAACTGTAAAGCAAAAGTGGACTTTATAAGCCATTGTGGTTTGTGTCTGAGAATCCTAAAGAAGGGTGTTCTTGGTGCTGTCATCTCTTCTGGTACATAGGTTGAATGTCCTCATTTGTAGGAGAGATTCCTGTCTCTTTGTGGTGAATGAATGACAGTTGGTAGAGGTTTTTATTTTTTTATTTTTTTTTTATTTTGGTTAAACGGTTGGCACTAGGCTTAGTTTAAGTTTTATGTGTATATGTATTGTGTGTGTGTGTGTGTGTGTGTGTAGTATATATTTTAAAAAAAAAAGTGATGTACTAATATATATATATATCAAACCTATATATATATATAACGCATATATATATATACCTACTCATATATATATATAATCATATATATATACAGCTATAATATATATAAATATTATATATATATAAAATAATATATAAATACAAAATATACACACACACAGACACATTCGGAGACTCTTTACTTCCCATCATAAATAAATCTTCTGTTCAGGTACTTCAGTATCTGGCTTCCTAGACCTGTGTGTCATAAAATACCCAGATTCCCGTCTCGTACATGGTACTACGATTCTTTCAATAAGTTTCTCTAGAAATATTTTTGATATTCAGTCTATTAAGGTATTTTCTTTCATTTTTCTTAAACTTCTTAAAAACGGCATGCTGGCTTCTTAGCTTGTCTCCTTAACATCAATGCAGTGATCCATTAACTAGATGGTTCCTGAGGTTTAAAGGTTATCACCTCTGATAAATACTTTTAAAATACAGTTCATGTAATTTCACCTATTTTTTCATTTGATTTACTGCATGCTAGTGCTAAAAAGTAAGGACTGCTCAGCCTTGAGCCAAACTCTATGATGGAGCAAGGCGAATGCCTGAGGATACTCCCTTAGGCTACGGTTCACAACCACTTTTTGAAGAGGTCGAAGTAATCTTGTGAAATATTTGAATGGTGTCAACAATCGTCCTTAGGTAAAGGGGGGGATATTCTATACCAAAGGTGCCAACTGAATGAGTACGGATGATTGCAAGGGACAGCCTGATGGGGACCAAACTGTAATCTATCTGCATATCCAACTCATCTATAACAGGGTTTGCTGCGAGTTTGACTGGACGTTTAATGTAGACTTCTGTAAATACAATCCCTTTGAATGAAGACTTAGTCTGCCTGATTTCAGATTTTATTGTTGCAAGAAACCCTTTTTCTTTTCTTTCTTTATTGTAATTTAATTTTTGACTACACGCTGCCAAATGGCCCACAGCCGCGTGGGTGTTTTTGGTGACAAGAGCATGTAGGCTGGTGTATTCAGTGGCATTACTTCCTGTTTCTATTTAATGGAAGAGAGAAATCCTTCAAACCAGAGTAGAAAGGTTAAATTCTGTGTGTATAGTTCTGTAATACATACTAATTTGCACATAATCTGCCTAGATTTGCGAAGTCCAAGTTGCTCCTTTTTGTTATTACTCTTCAATTGTAAATTGCACCACAAGCTCTGATCGGACAAGTTTTTGATGTTTTTTAGATGAACTTGACATTTCAGTGACTCTACAATGTGTTTTTGGGCTAAGCGGTATCCACTTTAGTAAAATCAAGGTTTTATATGGGGAGAAGTATATGTGGCCCTCATACGCCATGTTACTTTTAAAGGGTTGGGTTGCTACAGATTTTTTTTTTTTTTAATTTTTAATACATTGAGTGCATGGAGTGGAGAAGTTGGGAAGCTTTGTATTTGACTGCTGGTATTTAATGGACCTTAAATTTCCCTTATACAACATAAGGTCTAAGGTTGTTCCATATGGTTTGGTGCCACAGGAGTGATTGTTACATAAAAATGTAAAATGCCCATATTCTGACTATTATACAGTTTTGTATTAGCAGGTGTAACATAACCGCCACCTGACGTCTGCCATCTGTTTTTGTCATCTACTACTACTATTTTACCTCTATGATGGATTCTTTTCATACACGTATAACTTCATACACTACTGTTTTTATTGGGTTTTAAATAACTTGGTGAAGTGTAGACCGATTTGCTGTACTTTTTGAAAGAAATTCAATATCTGCCATTTTGGTAAAAAAATATATATAAAGAGAAATGTGGTTGTGATGGGCTACAACACTACTCAGAGGAATGGGGATGTCAACCCTTTGACACCATGTAGAGTTCAGGCCCAACATTTTGTGCTGAATTTGTAATCTATCCTTATAGGCAGAGCTCCATTTTGTAATAAACTGTTTCAAATTGCCTTCTTTTCTTCACACAGCCATAGTTAAATGGGAAAAAAAAATCTGAACCTACCCTTAGTGGTAGTGACAGACAGCCAAAAATGTATAATGTAACTGTCTGGATATGCAGGGATATGGGCTCTGTATGAGAAAAACCCTATAAAGATACATTTTGAACTTAATGGGCCAGAATGTTGGACCAGTTTAGCTGAAAACAAGAAAATGGTGTATAAGGGTTAACATTCAACTTGGGTTAATGGGAAGTCCAGTAACACATTTTGCTCTATGAAGCAGCTGCACCTCATATAATAACTCAACTATAGATTTGAGCAGTATCCCAGAAGATTGGATGGTTAAACCAACTGCAAGTAAAAGTTTAGTTCTATTAACGCTTGGTGTTTTTGTAATTTTTTAACTAAAAGTGGACCTTTTTCTTACGAAGCGTTACCCTTTTCAATTGTAACTCCAGTTACAAGCCATTTAATCTATAGCCAGGCCCCCTCCCTGGATAGCTGTTTATTCTATAGAATGGCCTGCATTCCCATCTGTATGTGTTGGTGCTGCTTTTAAAACTTAAGCGCAAGAATGAAATAGATATAGAAACCACATTTTAACGTACGTTCATCTTTGTAGGCTGAGAACCCGAGGCTTACTGTAAGTAAATTGGCCACTCTGGCTCCTATAGCACATAGCAGGTGTCATCATGGGCCTAACTGGCATTACTTTGTGGCTTAGGCTTAAGTGATGCCACTAGTTGCTAGTTATTTTGTATCATAAAATTTAATGACCCCCCCCCCCCCATCCTGTCAATATGGCTGCTTCTAGGTGATCTTACAAAATCAAAATTGTCCTATTCTAATAGATTAGATGTTATCAAGACCTCAATAACTTTTTTTTTTGTGCTTCCTCAACCCTTCGTATTTCCATCACCATCTCTCAGAAGCTCATATAAAGCTTATTTCTCATTAGCATTTTTTTCTTTTTACTTGACCGCTCCAATTTTCTAGCTATTGTTTATAGCTCTTCAGCTAAAAGTCCTATAGGAGGATGAAAGATTGACAGTTTTTGCTCTGCAAGTGAGGGGTGATTGTGTCAGAGCTGTGCTACTCTCCCTCATGATCTAATGTGACATGTCTATCGCACATCTCTGTCTGGGTAGGTTCTTAATTATCCTCTCCTGTCTCCTTTTCACTTGCTATCTGATTCCTCCCTCACCTCTGAGTTCTCTGCATTACACTACGGGACATACATTGCCTTTGCATGTATAGTTGTTGCTGCATTTTTAATGTGGGTGAGATCTTGTTTGCAGAGTCTATTTTTGTGGGGCAATCATTCTTGACATTTTATGCACAACGTGCAGAGCCAAGTTGGACAGCTCGAGTATCTGACACTTTAAGACACCTTAGAATATGACGGCTGTCAAGAAAATTGCTTGGCCAAGTAAGTAGTACACTTGTTAATGTCTTCCTTGCTAGAAGAAACTTTGAATGGTTGGCATGCAGAGCATGATGGGACATTTTAGCTTGTATACCCTACCGTAATAATTCAGTCCCCATCACAAAAGACCCTTTGTTAGCATACCAGAAGACTACTTTACAGCTTTCCTGTGGGGTCGGACATTAGTAGGTATAGCAATTGCCTATTGTAAGGAAATGGTAATTTATATGTTTATGCTATGTTGTCATTTGAACTATGATAGAGTTCTTACCACTGCATGTTCGTCTACATGAAAGAACGAAGGCATATTTTGGACTATAAGATGAAAGGAGGTTAATTTCCAAGAGTACTTAAACTATAAAATATAACCCTTCTCTCATTTGCATGTCATAAAAGCCATTCTAACCAAGTCCCATGGCACTTGCAGGTATCTGGGATAGGGTTTTCGTGTTGTTGTAAATCTATGGCCTTGTGAAATCTAATCCCATAATTCACAAACGCTTTCTGGTTCCTTTATCTGGTTTCCTAACATGGAAGCAATTCAATGCATGAACCTTAGTTTTAGGTCCGGAAGCAATGAATAATATAACTTGTCTGCTGGGGTTAGGAAAGATGTGGACCAGGGGTTCCCAAACACCAGTCCTCACGCCCCACCGACAGGTCATGTTTTCTGGCTTTCCTTAGAAGTGAAGAAGTGCTTTAATTATGCTGCACCGGTAACTTAATTATTGTCAGTGCATTGGGATATCCTGAAAACATGACCTGTTGGTGGTGCGTGAGGACTGGAGTTTGGGAACCTCTGATGTAGACTAACGGTGACATCTTTTCAGGGGTGACTGGATATATACAAGAATGGAACCAGAGAATATTCAGTTCTCTAATTCACATCTCCGTATAGTTTATGCATAAATACAAAGTTCTAATCTGCTTTGCCTCATAAATCTTTGAAATGGTGACACTGTGTGTCAAAGAAGACTAATCCTAATGGGCATAATGATCCCCTATTTTAAATGCCAAGTTCCTTAAGGTTATATGACCCGGTTTTCTTCAATTATATGTGCAATATGAGGGCAGGTTGTTGCCCCATCAAAAAGACTTTCTTGCATTTAAGCCTGCACTATGATGACACAAGACATTTACCTTCTGAGGACAAAAACCAAAGTTTAGAATTTGAACATGATGGAAAAATTGGATCTCTACTGGCTACATTTGGCAGAGTAGTCTGATACGGAATGCCATATTGTGAACCCACAAAAAAGGGTGTGTAAAAGAAAAATAATCAAAAACCTGTTTTTAGATTTTTAGTGTCGATTCTTTTTGCCCCATGACCTATTGAGGTATCAGCAATGTCCACCAATGGAAAGGGGCTAACACGAAAAATTTAATTTACCTGCTTGTGATGCTGCCTTGTTTTGTACAGTTTTATGTACATGAAAGTGTTGCTTTTTAATATAAACCTTTAAAGAAATCTATATATATATATATATTAAAAAAAAAATCCCACACAAAAAAAAAAACCTTGACTGAAAATATTATGGCGAAGTATGTAACTGTTTTTAACTTGGGTAAATTATTATGTATAATCGGAAGCTATCGTTGAAGTTTTCTCAATTTCTAAGTATTTGATGTATGTTCCCAAGTTTTTTCTGAACCTTGACCTTTCTCTCTGGGAAGTTTTTTTTCTATCTTCTCTTCCTGTTTTAATTTCATATTTTTTTTATTTATAATCTTTTTTGATCACTCCCCATTTTGTTTTATTAACCCTGTGAGCACAATCATTTTTTTAAATTTTAGTTAATTTTTGTTTCTAGTTTTACTTGTTTCAGCATGGCAAGAATAAAACAATTTTGTGGTCTGTCTATTACCGTTTTTACTTTTCAGATACATAAAAATCTTTCTGTTCTGTTTGCGGAGCTGTCAAATAAAGAATTCCATTGTAATTATACTCATGACTCAAATATTATGTGTCAATCCTTTGTGTACTTGTAGTGATTTTCTAAGAATTGATGGTTATTCTCAATTATCCGGCAGTGAATGTGATTTTTTTTAATTACAGGATATTGATATATTGAAATAGTTTTTTTTGTTATCCCGTATTCGGGTTCTAGTATTCATCTAACTGGACATACATTATCTTTAGTGTTTTATTTAAGGATGATGACTTTTTCATATTTTCTGATGTGTCCTTTAGAAAATCACTCGCTAAGAAATTAGACCAGTAATGGTAAGGAAACTCTGACCATATAGCAAGTAAAATAAGTATCAAACACGTCACCAATTTTCTAAGTAAATATACTTTTAAAGGTTCTATTGACATGAAGTTCTCACCAGATGTCGGTAAAAATCCCTCCAATTCACACAGGAAAGAAATCAAACCATAAATGAATATAAATTATGTATAGCAATGAGAAATGACACAGGGAAAAGGTATTGAACACGAATACTAAAATGTATTTAATACTTGGTTCATAAGCCTTTGTTGCCGATGACCGTTTGAATACGCTTCCTTTATGGAGAAACTAGTTGCATGCATTGCTCAGATATGATTTTGGCCAATTCTTTTACCCAAACATTCTACAAATCCTGAAGGTTCCGTGGACTCCTTCTATGAACTCCAAGCTTTAGTTCCTTCCATACATTTTCTATTGGATTCAGATCAGGTGGTTGACTGGGTCATTCTTGCAGCTCTGAAACCAATTGAGAGTTTCCTTGGCTGTGTGTTTGGGATCATTGTCTTGCTGAAATGACCACCCTCATTTTCTCTTCATCATCCTGGTAGATGGCAGCAGATGTATTTTTTTTATCAAGAATATCTTGGTACACTTCTCCATTTATCCTTTTCAATTACATGAAGTTTGCCAGTGCCATATGCAAAATAACCACTGCACACCATGATGTTCCCACCTCCAAACTTCAATGTTGGTATTCTGTTTTTGGGGTGATGTGCAGTGAGTTTTGGCCTTCAAACATGGTTTGTATTATGGCATCCAAAGAGTTCCATTTTGGTCTCATCTGACCAGACAATATTCTGCAAGTTTTTCACAGGCTTGTCTTATTGTTCAGCAATGGAGTCTTGCGTGCTGATACGTGTGCATACAGGCCATGGAGGTTAAGTGCATTAATTGTTTGCTTTGAAACAATTGTACCTGCTGATTCCAGTTCTTTCTATAGCTCTTCATAGGTGGTCCTTGGCTCTTGGATAACTATTCTGATAATTCTTTCAATTCCTGTGTCTGAAATCTTGCATGGAGCAGTTGGTCTTGCCCAGTTTATGCTAAAATGAAGTTTTTCCCATTCCTGGATTGTGACCCAAAGGCAGTGTTCAGACGGCTTATTCAAGCCGTAATTGCGAGCCGGATTGCGCTCGCAATTCCGGCTTGAATAAGGTGCGGGGGCGGAGCGGGGGCGTGGCCCGCCGGCCCCATAGACTTGCATTATCCACGGCGCATATTGCGCCTGGATACTGTGCAAGTGACTTTCTCCCCGCCCGGCGGATTCTATGAGAACGGTGGATTACCGTAATTACTGCGCCGGATTGACGCCGTACTGCAGCGCAAATCCGGCGCGCAGTACTGTGCCAATCCGCGGCAGAATAAGCCGTGTGAACGGCCCCAAACAGTGCTCACTGGAATCTTCAGTAGTTTAGAAATTCTTCTCTAATCAATGCCATTAGTATGTTTTGCAACAATAAGGTTGCAGAGGTCTTGAGACAGTTCACTGTTTTTTTTTAACCCATCATGAGCTATTTCTTTGTGGCACCTTGGTAATGAGACATCTTTTTATAGGCCATCAGTTGAAATAGCTGATATTTTTCATTAAGTGGCAGGATTGCCACCTTTTTTTTATTTTAAAAAAAAACATTTGTTTTGTTGCAGTTTCACTATATTAACAGTTCAACAAGTCAAAAGAAAGGCATTGAGGAGATGAGAAAAGGAAGTGGACAAACATAAGTGCAACACATTAATGTCCTTGAGTTCAAGCACAATAAGGGTGAGCATGACCCGTTATCAGTATGGATCAAGTCCACAAGTGTCCATGTGGTTATAGATAATAGTGCTTTTTGGGTTACGTTAGTCCTTAAGGCCAAAGGATTCAACTCTTAAAATTTGCAGTGGTCCTCGTAAGGTGATGGCCTGCAAAAAGTGGGGTATTAGAGAAATCCTAGAACCCCATGTTTGGCAGAAGGACATGATCCTTTTGTGTGCACTAGTCTTACTGGAAGAAGACAGTGGTTAGGGATTTTGATTATGTAGTCCCAGGTCTCAAAGAACTTTTTGACTTTAATTTCCTTAGACCCAATCCATGAATAACAGAAAGTTTAGGTTAGTTTTTCCAAGAACAATTACAGTTGGACTAAGGGTCCAAACAAGTTTGTAGGATAGTTTTCCGGGCCACTGCAGATATGCAGAAAATAATTTTTTTCTGCGCAGTCAAGGTGCGATTGCACTCCGTGGCGGTTTCCCAAATGGGCCCAAGAGGAAGGTAGTGAGAGTTTGTAAGATAAATGTATGTTTACAAAGAGTGAAATTCTATTCCAGAAGGTTTGAATCAAAGGACAGGACCACAGCCAATAAGGGAGGTTTGTGGTCAATGCCCGACACCTTGAGCACTGAGGGCCAGATGTGTTACCCATCAAGAAATTCCTGTGGGACGTAATATAGCTTTTAAGGGCTATTGTTAAGAACATTTCCCAGTAGGACACAGATGTAATGTATTTCAGGGCCCTTGCAAGACACCACATGATGAGGTCTCAGGTGAGTTAGTAGTCAAAAACCATCCATGTGCTAAGTGCAGTTAGAATTGCATTGTAATTGCATTCCAAGATGGGAATGCTGACATACAATGGATTATCTTATGTTCTGTAGATAGTTCTGAAAGAAGACTATAGAGTAAGTTGGCCAAGGAAGAGGGAGCTACCAAAATATGTTCTAGTGTTATGGGAGTGAAATGACATGTACCATTGAACCAGTCTTGGAGGATTCTCCTATTAGAAGAGAGATTGTACAGTCGAACGTCTGGAAAATTAACACCTCCATGTAGTTTTTTTCCAACAAATTTAAAGCTTGTACAGAGCCTTTTCTGTTCTATATAAATGCACGCAATATCTTTTCAATCACCTTTTCATCTTTGAGGCGCTTATCATGGTGGTGACAGTTCATTCATTCAGGGCAGTACTGCATGTAAAATCTCCAAAAACGGTCAATGGGATGAGAATCCTGTATTCAAAAAAGTCCAAAATACATTGGGTACCGAAAATATTCAAACCCCTTTAAATTGATAACTCTTTCTTTCATTGCAGCCATTTGGTAAGATCCAAAAAGTTCATTTTTTTGCTCATTAATGAACACTGTGCACCACATCTTGAAAGAAAAAAAACAAATGTAGATTTTCGGGATACCCTTTTGAGCTACTACAGCCATAAGTCTTCCTGGGAATGATGTACCAAGTTTTTTTACACCTGGATTTGGGGATTCTCTGCCATTCTTCCTTGCAGATCCTCTCCAGTTCCCTCAGCCATTTTCAAGTCTCTCCAGAGATGCTCAATTGAGTTTAGGTCAAGGCTCTGGCTGGGCCATTCAAGAATTGGCACATAGTTGTTCTGAAGCCACTGCTTTATTTTAGCTGTGTGCTTAGGGTCATTGTCTTGTTGGAAGATGAACCTTCAGCCCAGTCTAAGTGCCAGAGCACTCTGCAAGAGGTTTTTATCCAGGATATCTCTGTATTTGGCCGGATTCATCTTACCTTCAATTGCAACCAATCGTCCAGTAGAAATTCTTTTGTAACCTTGCCCAGATCTGTGCATTGCCACAATACTGTCTTTGAGGTCCTTGGGCAGTTCCTTAGACCTCATGATTCTCATGTGCTCTGACATGCACTGTGAGCTGTGAGGTATTATATAGACAGGTGTGTGCCTCTCCTAATCAAGTCCAATCAATTTAATTAAACACAGCTAGACTCCAATGAAGAACCATCTAAAGGGGGAACAGCAGGAAATGGACAGCATGTGAGTTAAATGAGTGTCACAGCAAAGGGTCTGAATACTTAAGGCCATGTGATATTTCAGTTTTTCTTTAATAAATTTGCAAACAAATCTACATTTTTTTTTTCTTTCAAGATGAGGTGCAGAGTGTGCATTAATGAGCAAAAAATGAACTTTCTTGTATTACCAAATGGGTGCAATGAAACAGAGTGAAAAATGTAAAGGGGTCTTAATACTTTCCGTACCCACTGTAATCCCACTCTTAAAATTTTATTATTTTCATTAATCATAAAAATGCCTCAACAAGGCAATATGACCATGATTCACCACCATTTACAGGCTGATGGGGACTGAGTTATCCACCCAATATCAATACAAAATATAAAGCAGTACATTCTATATACAGGGAAAAATACAACAGGGTACAATGGGAACAGAAAGTAGAGGAGAATCCTTTGCCTTTGCCTATCCAGAACGCTTACCCTCAAGAGTCCTTAGTGGGATAACCATCCCGGTAAGGACAACCCCACAAAACCAACACACCCTAAATAGTGTCCCTAAATTCAGTAACCTAAGTTCTCTACAATCCTTGATCTAGAAAAATAAAGCATTTATAGGATGTAGTAGTATCAAAAATGTCAAGAAAGGGGTAAGATCCTATATAGGGTGAATCTACCTTTCTTTTAATGCAGAGCAACTTTTTTATGCAAATATGGCCACAGTAAGTCAAATAACCAATGTAAACCCCAGACATGTTTCTTCCCAGGTCAATAATCAATGGGGGGGGGGGGGGGGATCAACAAAAAAAGAATATATCTATTGTACAACAAACCAGTGTCGGGGCACAACAATATTAAACTTTAACAGTATACCAACAAAGTTATCTAAGATTGAGCATATCTGAAAGTCATAGAATTCACTTGATGGTGTATCCAGAAGAAGATACAGAGGGAGTGGGAGCTGGTCTGCTCTACCATCCAGTCTCAATCCAAATGACATAGAGTAGTCCATTTTTCAGTACTGCATGTAGTAATGTCCTGTATGAAACAGCGATCTACTGATCACTGAAATCATCACCTATGGGGCCAAGTGAAAAAAGTAGTAACAAAAAATGTTATTTTTACCACAACAAACAAGAGGAGGTGGTGGTATCTTCAGAGGCAGAAGAAGTGGGTGGTCTATCTCCTGGAGTGTCCCGCAGCCATAGCGCTGCTCCAACTCCCAGCCAGCAGCCCTCATCCTCCTGCCGGGACAGTGATTGTGCAGGCTCAGAGCATAGTGAGTAAACTTAATTATAGTCCCCAATAAGAGCACTCTTTATATGTTAGGATATACATATAGTGTGTGCCTGTAATGTATATACCTTATGGTGCATGAAACTGGCTGGTGTGGTGCATGTGGGCTTGTTGTTCTACAGAAGTGCAGTGGGCATACAATTTTTTCTTATTTTTTGTAACCCTTTTTGTTTGCAATAAAAAAAGAGAGAGAGCAGAGAGAGGTGGTCGGTAACCAAGAGGAACTTCTGTATACTAGTAGAGGATAACATCAGAATAAAGCAAAATCAAAACAGCAATAATGTATTTGCTAAAAGTCTTCATTTACCTTTTCCCTTTCATGTTTAAAAAGGGTAATCTTTTATTTAGGAAAAACCCTATAGTTCTTCCCATAGCACAGGGCCCCAAACCCGGGACTGACCGCCCCCTTTTTTCCCGGGGGTCCAGGAGCAGTTCAAAATGGGCCCCCCCACTTGTATTAAAAATATGTTAAAGTATGGTTAAAAATAGGACAATTTAGGGGTAAAATGTGACCCTCAGATTGAGTCACCAAAAAAATTGTACATGGGTTTTATCCCTTTATATGAGCTTTAGTGCTTGTCTGTTTTCCTTTCTATGGGCCCGTTTTTACCTCAAATTTCACTTCCCCTGTCCCCCCAAAATTTCAGGGGGGGGACAGATCACTTGACCTTCCACAAGATCCCCTTTTTTTGAAAAAATTGATTTTCATCTGATTAATAAACCCGAAAATTCACAAGGACTGCCCGCAACCCTCTCTTCATTTGTCCTTTAAAAGGGCCCTTAAGGGTATGTTCCACACGGCGCCCCTTTAGTCCGTTTTTGGATCCCTTTTTTAGTTTCGTGTTTGGATAGTTGGGGCGGACCCTTAAATTTCCCAAAAATTATCTAATTAAAGTGCAGGTGGGATTTACATTTCTTTTTAAAAATGAAACATTTCTTCCCGCGGGTTTACACAAGTGTCTCATTGCGTCTTTCGGTCCAATTTTCCCAAAAACTGGGCATGTTAATTTCTTGGCCCGGATAGAAAACAACAGGAGGCCCCAAATTTTAAAAAACCTATAGGGTGCGATCCCGCTGCATCAACAAGCAGCTACGTTTTTGGATTACCCTTTAGGATTCCCCCATTTGCCGCTGGGATTTTTTGGAAAGCGATTTTTGGAATTTCCCAAATCGGATTTTAAAAACAAACCCTTGAAAAACCCCCCCAAAAGAAAACAACAAAACCCCTAGAATAAAAACTTGTGAGGGGGGGCTGCAGCCTCAGAAACCCTTTAAAGATCCCCTTTCCCCTTTTTTAATTTGTTTTATTTTTCGGGTTTTTTTCACCCATCATCATGTGAGGCGGAATTTGATGGCTGTGTAAGTTTTCCGGGGCTTGGGGTTGTCATGGGTTGGGGGCTGCAGATCATTAACCCTTTTTAAAAAACAAGTCATTATTGCCAGCGACCCTTACCTGTTACAGCTGGGAAAAAATGTCTATGAGTTTAAAACCTGAAAGTTTTTTGTCCCAGTGTTTGGGTTCCAAAATTTATGCTCGGCAAAGCCTTTATGACACACGCTAAAAACATAACCTCACATCAATGCCACTTCTGAATGATCTTTACGTTTTAGAAATGCATGCGTTTGAGGATACAGAATCCTTTTCAGTTGGGCGTTTTCTTAGGCTATGTTCACACGGCGTAATTGCGGCGTGTACAGTAAGCCCTGCAATTACGCTGGATGTTCGGGAGTTGCGCTGATACACGCGTACTCTGCGATGCGAGTGGGGCCAGCAGCCTGCCAGACCCATAGACTTATACTTGTGGCGCTATTCCCGCAAAATAATTGCATTCAATTATTTCCCGCCGTACATAACATTATTGTATGCCCGGGAGAGAAGGCTAATTCCCTAGGTCTCTGTGAGAAAATAGGATTACTGTAATTTTTCGCAGAAATTTCCCGGTGAAAACCCCTTGGGGCCCGTTCACACGGCTTATTTTGGGGATTGGAGCCGTACGCGCCCCCGTATTTGCCTGCAGTCGGCCCCAAATTCGTCCAGTAAAAAAGGAAATCCCAGTTCTCATAGAAAAACTGTGGATTCCGTCGCCCTCCCCGTCGGCGAATCCGCTTTTGGTGGGAGAAAGGACATGAAATTTTATTTACGGGCCCCCCCCCTTATTCAACCCCGTAACTGCGGGGAACCCGCCCCGAAATTGGGTTTGAATAAGCCGTGTGAACACTGCCTTAGGGTCTGTCTACACTTCACAGTATCGTACAGGCTTGGTTGCAGCTATAGGAGCCCATATTTGCGGTATAAAAAAAGTGTCCATTTCAGATCTGCTTCCAAAACCCCATAACGATAAAAGGGGACTCGCTTTCTAACTGCAAATCGGGCAGAAAAAAAAGTACCAAAACCCACATTGAAAAATGGGTCAAAATACTCATTGGACCACGCGGTTTTCGGATTCAGTATCCAACAAGCATTTTGTCCCTTGTCACATGGACACAGCCTATCAGGAGGCATTGTAGCAGCTAGGACAAGGTCTCTATTAGCAGGTGAGGGAGTAGATTTGATATCCTCTATATAAGGCCCCATCCACATCTCATTTTCAGCCTCTTTTTTGGTTATCATCTGGTACTGAAAAATTTTATAAAATCAATACATTGTTACAGGGGTTAAATTGGGACGCTTTTGGGGGCGTATTACTCAAATCGAGCGAATGCGTCCCATCTTTTCGGTAATCCCGTTTCATAAAAAATATGGATTACGCCTCTTCCCTCTGTACAATCGACGCCAGGGAGTAAGTGACTCCCGAAGTCCTGGCGTAAATGCGGGGGGCATAAACGTAGCGTTTAGGATATTTTGGGTTTATTTAGCGAAGGGAATTTTTTCTAGACACAGAAGTGTTGTCTATGAAGCTTTTGTGTCTGATGCAGACACCATATACTTTTGCTACATAAGGAAAACATAGTCCAATTGGGAATCCTATTGCCCTAAGGGTGCTGTTACACAGTGCGTTTTTGATGCAGTTTTTGTGCAGAAAGGAACAGCAATTAATGCTGTACATTGCTGCACAAAAAACGCACCAAAAACGCACCTGTGTGTGAAAGCACCCTAAAGAAGTCTATGGCCGTGTTAAGGTATCCCGAGAATTACTGCAAACTAAGAAGTGAATGGGGGCTAAGGCAGACTTGAACAAATCACTGCAAAAAATATATTCTTTACCAGGTGTAAATAAATATCACTGCATAGAGAATTACCAATTTAAAAAATAACATTTTTAAAAGATATGCGTTTTAAAAAATAAACCCCCCCAAAATGAATCCCCATAACTCTAGGGAAGAAAAGGAGAAATATAGGGCTCACAGTTTTTGAGTTTTGATGAAGTCCAGGCAGAAAATTTCGGGCTTAGTAAAGGGTGCCCCGTGCCCTTGGGAAAAAAAAACCTAATTTACCCTAATAAAACTGCCTAAATTGCGGGGCATCTCCCCAAAAAAGGGGGGGTCCGCAAAAGCTAGTCCCCCGAAGATATACACTAAAGACTTATGCAGAAAAAATTACTTTTATAAACATACATATATAAAAAAAAAAACCAATAAGCCCGGCGGTTTCTCCTTCACGATAAAGGGTTCATCAGGGGACATGAGGCTTTTGAAAAAAATGTAGTTTAAAAATGGGGTGAAACGTATGATAAAAGATGAAAGGGACACCCAAAATGATACCTATTCGGTGCTCAGATATGTAGGCAGCCTAAGGCAGACTTGACAGCAGGTATGATGCAGTGTCTTATAGCAGCTCATATAGTAGATCTAACACCCTTTATATCATACAGGCTTGGCAGTAGTTAGAGGGGTTGTCTCACTACATTGATTCTTCTTACCTCGGTCCTGTTTAAATTCAGGGGCGTGTTTACTGGCTTCCACTAGGCTGCAGTAGAAGCCAGGTCTGTAGCTATAGCAACCAATGCTGGCAGCCTATCAGTAGAGATCAAACAGGTCTGTAGCTATAACAACCTGAGGAGCCGATGCAGCCCATACAAGAGGGGATATTGAGGAATAGGTAGGACACTGTTAATGGACATATATTGCAAAGTGACTTGTTTTTGCAAGATCTTTAACATAAAAAAACAATCCTTGTAGCGAGACAACTCCTTTAAAACACAGTCTCTTAGGGTATGTTCACACGGCGTATTTGACATATGTATTTTGGTACATAATATGTACCAAAATACATATTTAACAATGTTCCAGTCAGAGCTCATTGATTTCAATGTAAAATGCATACCGTCATTCACATCATACGTATTTTACATACAAAATTGTGTTTCATTTTTTGGACGCATACAAAGAATTGACGTGTTGCATGTTCAATCCCCATAGGAAACATTGGGGTGGGGTTTTAGAGGCTAAAAAACTTGGATGTTTTTAGGTGCCGAAAATACGCATTGGGTCCAAATAATAAAGTCTGAGAATTTGAAAGAAAACATAGAGAAATCTGCATCCGAAAAATGTATCCAAAGACTTATCTAAATACGTATTACAAAAATTCCCTTTGGATATGGTTTTTTGGTTTTGCAAAATTTAACTGTTTTAAAAAGACGTTATTTTTGGGATTGGGAAAACCCGTACCAGACATTTTTGGGTGAACCTACCCTTACGGGTTTAAGGCGGTACATTTAACACACTGTATCATTCAGGCCTGGCAGCAGCTTTCAGCAGCTATGGCACAGTCTCTATCATGTAGACTTGGTCTCAGCTCTGGCAAAGTGTCTGGCAAAAGTTGCATGCTCCCACACAGTGCCCCACTGGGAGTCTGCACTTGGTCTAAATAACGCGCAAGCGGGAAAAATTTCCCCCAACCAAGGCTTTCAAAAAAAACAAATGTGGGTTTTTGGGGAAAGCAACTGTCAAAACATGGAAATTTTCCCATCATTAACCCCCAATTTTTAAGAAAAAAAAAATTTTTAAAAATAGCCCATCCTATGCTTAAACCGGGTGACCCGCTCCCCCAGACTCCATTTTTCCCATTACTGGTTTCTCTGCTTGCTGCGCCTGTGTTTAAACAATTTTAGAAGCCAGTGAGGCAAGAAATTCTAAAACCAGAAGAAAATTCTACAGTAACAATCGTAAGAAGGGGAGGGTGGGTCAGCGAGGAAACAAACTGCAGAAAACAGGGGGTAATGGTTGGCTTCGGGATGGGGGCCTTTTCCTTCTTTTCACAGTCGCCCTTATCTGTCAATTTTTTCCCCCCCGGGCACCGGGAGCACAGTTTTTACTTCTGTGGAGCTGAAAATGAAAGTGGAATAAATGAAATTTTTTATGGGGTTTTGTGAACAACCCTTTTTAAAATTGAAAGAAACTATATTTTGGCAGTGTGTATAGAAAATTTTAAAGGGAGGGGGTGGCTTAATAATCCCATTAAACCCGGGGGTTTTTAAAAGTTTGGGAGAGAAGCCCTGCAAAAAGGGGCGTACCTAGAATTCATAGGGCCTGATAGCCAAAGGAGATGGGCCCCCAAATCAAAGGGACAAAAATAAACCCCACCAACATAAGCATTTTTACGGCAAAACCTGGGGACAGGTGGTCCCCCCAGCCCAGGGGTTTCAGGCCACGTGTTGAAGGTGAATCCCGGGGCCGGGGAAAAAAAGGACAGAGCAACCCAGGTTTTGAATCAGCAGAAACCCCCAAAAAGAAGGGAAAGGGGCTAAAACCTCCTTTTTTTAAAACCCCTTTGCAACAGGGGTCCCCCAAACCAAGGAAAATAAATTGGTTAACAATCTTTTAAAATTTTTTTTGGGGAGTTTCATAAAAACAACAAAACCCAAAATGTTAAAAGCGAGTTTTTAAATTTATCAAAACCCTAAGGCTACAAGCTAGCGTAGTTCCACGAGAGTAAGAATTTTTGGGCAAGAAACCAGGCGCCATTTCTTTTTTTTTGTGTCACCAGAAATTATAAACACTTTAAATATAAAATCTTCCCCATCCGGGGGCCCTTGCAATGGAAATCCGGGGGGGGAACCGGCAAATTCCCCTTTTTTTTTAAAATCATTTCCCCCCTCCTCTTGTTTCAATTTCTGGAGGCACACCGAGGATTCAGGAGTCTTTTGCCCCGGTTCCATTTAACCCGGGCCTTTGTGGTTTCTCCTTTCTAGCTTTTTCCCTTGACAAGGGGAAAATTTGGGCCCCCTTAGACAGCATTTTAATAATCCTTTGGTTAAAAACCCCCCACATAGGCGGCCCCCAAAAAATTTTTTTTTCCCCCCCAAACTTGGTCTCATTTTAATTCTCCCAAGGGGCCCCCTGACACCACCGGGCAAAGTTTTTTACTCATGTAAAGGGGAAGGGTTGACCCGGGAAAATCCACTGGCCCACGGGCCCAGGCTTGCCCCAAGGGGGCTAACAAAGGGCCGGCCCAGAGCCTCTTCCACATTCCCTCTGATGGTGAGGATGATTGTTGAAAACCCCCGACCGCCCAGGTGCTACCTAGAGCAGTCCCTGGAAACTGGCAGCTCCCCCAAAACCCAGGCCCAGAAAGTGCCAGTGCAAAAGGACCAAACCGGGGGCCCAAAGGATACCCCTATTTGGTTTGATGAGAGGCTTTTTCCCCTAGGTAAGCTAAAGCTTTTGGGGGGGGCCCAAAAGGGGTGTCTCCCCCAGGAATGAAAGACAATGCAAAAAACGGGGGATAAGGTTCTGTTATGTTTCCTTTAAACTGATGTTTTGCTTAGTGGTAAACCCCAAAGGATCCACACTTTTTTTTTTATTCCCATAGAATACATTTGCAAGCACCCCCCAAACTCTACTATCTAGATGGGCCCTTTCCTAAAACGGGGCCCTCCAGCTGCGGGAAAATTTCCAACTCCCATCATGCCCACGTTATAGATTATAAAAATTTGCATGATGGGAGTTTTTAGTTTCCCAACAGCTGGAAAGGCCCCCCCAGTTTGAGGTTTGCCTATCTAGATGATAAAAAAGGGCCCAGAGTTGCACTTTTCAAAGAGGGCAGTAGTTGGGGAGTGGTCCCCCAAAAACGGTCTTCTCTGAGGCTGAGAATATCTTTAAATGGAAGTGGGGGGGGCTTCACCTTTGGGCCCTAAAAGAGGGGATACAAAACTTTAAATAACTTCCAACCTTTTTGGGGGCAAAAAAATTTAAAACCTATCAAAACCTACTATGGGTTTTTTTAAGCAGGCTGAAAGAAATATTTTTTAAACCCCCTTTGGTTCCATTTGAAAACCCCTTTCCAAGAAAAAAGGGTTTTTCCATCCCTCCTTAGATATACCCCCTTGCTTTTTCCCTCCCAAACCCCCTTTTCTTTGTTCATTTTGGGGCCCTTTTGGGTCAATGTAAGTCCCCCAACCCCTTTTAAACAGCACCCCCTCACCTATGACCGCAAGTCCCGCCTTCTTTTTGAAAAGGAAAGATAACCCCTTTTAAGGCCATTCTATTCTGGAGGGCCACTTTCCCAAAACCGGGGCCAAATTTCCCCTTCAAAGGGAAAGGAAAGGAACTTGTATTTCCCCTTTAAAATAATTTAAAACCCATGATGGGGCCCCATACTTATTTAACTTGTTTTGAAATTCTTTTCCCCAAAACCTGTCCGGGGCTGGGAACCTTTTCCAAGCTTTATCTGTTGTTGTAAATTAGCCCCCCGTTTCATCCTAATTTTCCTCAGTGTGGTGAAAGAGATGTTTGTGTGTGTTCTGATGCAGGTACAACTCTTCCTAGGGTTTGAAATTTTTCCCCAAATGCTCCCATGGGGAAAGCCATGAAAAAAGCCCTGTTACCACAAATGTAAAAAAGGGTCCCGTTTTAAAACCCTTTTGGAATCATTCAAACCTACTACCTACCCCTGCGGGAACCATTTTCATGCTTTAATACCCCGGGTTACGCAGCCCCCTTTTGGGTCGCCCCTCGGGTCAGCCCCGGGGGACAGGCAAAATTCGGGGGCACAGGGGGTTTTCATAACTGGACAAAAACACAAGCTGTTAAAAAACCGCCATCTTTTGTACCCCCGGGGGCCCCTCTGAATTCCATTTTTAAATGTTTAGGTTGCATTTCAAAAGGGTCTTTTCCCCCCACGTGTCCCCTGTGGCAAATGACCAGGCGCCCTTTAATTTTTAGTTTAATGTGATTCACATAAAAAGGCCCCTAAACACATATTTGGTGGGAAAGTTTAAAACAATCTCTAATTTAAAAATTCCCTGGTTTTGAGAGGGTGTTGGGGAGCGTGGGGCCCAAACGCCTATTTCGGACAACATACTGTAGGTCTGTAAAGGTTTTCAGGTCCATTTTTTCCCGATTTTGGGGAAACCCCAATAAAGGGGATTCCTTTGTGGTTGGGCCCGGGAAATGTGGGGAGCAAAACCAGAATCCAGAGGCATTCGGGCCTGTTTGACGTTTGCTGTGAGGAGCTAAATAGAATTGGCCCCCCTTTTTTCTCCTTCCACCTGTGTTTGGGAAAGCATAAAACCCCAAAAAACAGGAAAACCCCAAATTTCATGCTTTTTAAAGAATTAAGTTTCCCATCCCGGCCCAACTGTTTTCACCATGGCAAATAAAGTGTCTATTGGGCTTTTCCCCCTTTTTTTTTTCCGGGGCTTTTTTTTTTTTTTTTTTCCTTTAGGGCACCATTTTTTGCAGTACTGGCATGGCCCCATACGGGCCCCCCCCACCCCAATTTTAAAGGCTGGGGGTGGGGCCAAATTTGTACCTGGTAGGGGCCGAAAAACCCTTGGCTAAAAGGGCCCCTTTTTCCTTGCGTGCCTTTTTCAGAACCCCCCAACTTTGGGAACCAAAGGGTGGGGTTTCCTTCAAGAAAATTTGGATCTGGTTTTAGAAGAAAAAAACACGTAATGCCCCGGGGACGGTGTTCATGTAAATCAAAACCGGGGTCCAAAGGGTTAGGGTTGGGTAGTCTGCCTGTATTTTTCCCGGGGATAATACAATCCTTTTTTTGGCACGAGCCAGATAAAATCTCAAACGGGCCCTAAGTTTTTTTCCCCCCGCCCCTTTGGGGGTGGTGCGGATGGCTAAAATTTCCCACGGGTAAAGCTTCTACCCAGTTCGGGGTTTTGTGTGAGTCCAAAAAATTTTTAAATTTTAATGGCCCCCTTAAAGGGCCTTTTTCCTATTTTTGCCGTACTTTGCGGGGGGGTACCAAGGGTTTTGGTTAGGGCTTGGGGAAAATTCCCCAGGTTTTTTTAGAAATGGGCCCCTTTTAAATTTCCCCTGTTAAATGGGTCCCCTCTGTCTGTTTCCCTAAAACCCCCTGGGACCCTTTACCTGCAAGACTATTTCTGTTTAGGATTTTTTTTTTTTTTGGGGTTTTTTTGGCTGGGGCCCGTAGCTACGGGCCAAGCATCGGGGCCACCCAGAGAACAGAGGGCACAAGACATACTCATATGTCCCCAACCTTGGGTAGTGTATTAACCAAAGTTTGCACTCTTTTGGAAATTAGATAAAAGGGGTTTTTTAGGAAAGTGTGTTTTTTTGGGGTCTATACAACCCTCCCAGGGTTATGTCGGGCCCACATGCCCAGACAACCCTGAACATACTTTTAAAAGAGGATTTGAATTCCTGGGGAAAAAACCAATTTTTCGCATTAGTGCGTCATGGGCCCCCTTTTGACAGGGGGGTGGGGCCATGTGCGGATTAGCCACCCCATAGGGTACAAGCTCCGGGGGCCCAAACGGGGTTCTGCCTTTTAACCTCCCAGAGCCCCCTGCTTCTGGGGGCCCCTGCCTCCTCCATACCTTTTTGTCTTGAGGAATTTTCTGAGCCTTTCAGGTTCCCCGAAAAAGGGGACAAAATCGGGTGTAGTAGGCAAGGCTAATGCCATGAGTGGCAGGTTTGAGGGTTGATTAGCGGCCTTGGGGCTCCTGGGGGTTCCCCCCTTTGGCCCCGGGGCTATCTTTCTTCTTATTTGGGGAGGTAAAAATTTAAAATATGGTTTCCTCCCCTTGGGGAGGGTACAAGAAACCTTTTGGAGGCTCTTCACTAATTCAGAATTCTTAAAATTTGGGTTTTTTCCCGATTTTAAATCAAATCCCCCCCCCGCTTTTTAAAAATAATTTCCAAAATTCCAAAAGTGCTACCCCGAAAGGCATACCTGGAAAACTGTGTTAAAAAAATTCATTTCTCCAAAACCTTTACCCCAAAATACATGCGTCAAATGAGTGCAAACAACTCCGCCCTTCCCGGGCTGATGCGCAGGTGCGAGTGGGTTTTTTACAAAAATACCCTTGCCCTCCTGGATTTAAATGGGAAAACCTTTGGGACAGTGTCCCCTTGGGGTTTTCGATCCACCATCTGGAGCCATCTACAAAATACTCAGCATCAGGGTTTTTTTAAGCCCGGGGTTTCCCAAAAACATTTGATTTAACCCCCCCTTTTTTTTCCAAAACCGCACTCACCCGCCGTTTTATGGTCAAACTTTGGTCAGTGTTTTCCCCCCTTTATCGATTCCCCCTCCTTTTATAAATCCACTGGCAGTAGTGGGGGCTGGATTTTTAATGGTTCAAGCCCTTTCAGGGGGAATTGGGGGGGCTGAGTATGTCCCAATTTTATTTTTTGATTTTGGCTTGTGAAAAGGCTTCAGTTTTGGTGGTGTGCAGCAGTTTTAGCAAAAGGGAAAGTTGGGAAACCTAAAATGTAAGTGGGGGTTTTTTGAGTAAAACCCCAAATTTTCTGTTTTAGTACCAGTTTCCCGAGGCGGGCCCCCTACCCGGGTTTTTCCCCGAAACAAGCGGCAATCTCTAGCAATCTAAACCCAAACTGGTGGGAAAAGGATTTCTTGGGGGGGCATAAGATCCCCCTGGGTTTTTTGGTAAAACCCCCCCAAGCCAAAACCCCCCCCGTCCTTGGGGAGAATAATTTTGAAAGGCTGTTTTTATTTTTGGGGATGCCCAAAGCCCGGGGCTGTGGTGAAAAGTTTAGCTTGAGTGAAAGGAATGCACTCAAACCTTTTTGGGTCAGCTCAAAGGTCTCTGTTTTTTTTGACAAATCCCTTATAACGGTTGGATTTTTTTGGGAGCCCAATTTTTTTTTTTTTTTGAAACCAAAGGGGGCAATAACTGACCCAAATCCAATGAATGTCGGAAAAAACCCCCTTTTGGGGGCTTTGGCCAGGGGGTTTGGGTTTTGTATTTCAGTTTTGCTCTCTGGGGTTTTGGGGGTTTTTATGCCCCGGGGATACAGTGAAACCCCGGAAAAGGGCACGGAGATTCACAAACTGGAGCTTATCCCCGGGGGGGCCTTACAGCCATTTTTTAACCCAAAGGGAAAAATTTTTCCCAAAAAATAAGATTCATCTTTCACAGTTTTTGGGCTTACAACCCCAAAAGGAGATCCCTTTAATTTTATTGTAAAAAGGAAAAAGGGGCTGGGGAGGCCCCGGGTGCCCCAAAATTGTAAAAACAGAGTGTAATCAGGTAGAGAAAATTTGGAGAATTTTGGGAGCCCCTTGAGGTAGGACCACCCCGGCATTTCCGGGCCCATTTTTGAAAGGGAAAGGCAAAGTTTTTCCCCAAAACTCTTTATCCAAAGGGATTTGGGGAAGAAGGGATTAGCAAGATCTATCATTTTGAAGCATTGGTGGGCATCCCTGGGACCTGATTTAAAAAAAGGGGGGTGTGGGTTGGGGCCTGGGGGAGTGTTTATGATAGTTACAGATTTACGCCCTTTTAAAACAGTACCATTTCGGGAGGCTGGGGGGGACCCTTAAAACACTTTCTTTTTTACTAGGAATAGAGGTGTGTTAAAAAGGGGTTTTGATGGGGAACTACCAGGAAACCCCTTTTCTAAAAAGGTTTTTTTTCAAAAAACCCTTTTCTATTGCCCCTTCCTTTTGAAGGTTCAATGGGTATTCGGGCCTACCAAAGGGGGGTTGGTGCCAGGTTTTTTAAATGCACAAATACCGGTTTACTGGAGCCTGCCAACATCTGTTTTGGGGTTTTCCCCCAAAAGTGATGGAACCTCGGGTGTCCAGAATTTTTGGGGTGGAGGGGGGGGCAGGTAGTGTGGGCAGGGGAATGAGGGCACACAAGGGGCCTCCTCGGCAAAAGGCCCCCTAAAAAATTTGGGGCCCCTTTGAGGAGAAAACCAAAAATGCCCCTAATTTCGCTCAAAAAATCAGTCCCCCAATTAAAAATTTTTGGGGCTATATGGTGCCCCACCAAAACACGTGTAAAAGATAGACAAAAGCAACCCTGGATATTCAATTTTTACAGGTTTGTTAGGGGGAAGGGGTTAAAAAGACGTTTTCCCTTCCAAACCCCCTTGGGCAAAAAATGTAATCTGAAGAGATAAGCTCCCTTTAGGTAAAGAATTTCCTTTTTGTTTTAAAAAAAATATGGGCTTCTCCCTTTTGCCCCCTAGAAAATCGGGTTGAATTCCCCGTGTCCTCACAAGTAGAAAGTGGGTGGGTTAATTGTGGGCCTGGGTGTGGTCAAAAAGGGCCCGGGGAACATTTAGGGAAGTCCCAAAAGGGTTTCCCTACATTCATTTTGAGGTCTGGGCAGTAGCCCGGGCCCCTCTTGGGAAATCTGGTTGAAATAAAAGTCCCTTTTCCCCTTTCCCCAAATTTCCCGCATTCCCCCGTTGCTCTTGTCTGGTGGGGCCTGTCATGTGGGGCTTTTGCCTTTTTACATCCCCTTGGGGGAAACTGCCCCTTGGGCCCGCAGGGGTTTTAAAGGGTTCTTTCAGGCCTTTTTCTTAGTTTGTAATTCAAGGGTCAGCTCCCTTAGCTATGGCCACTAGATCAGGGAACTGGGAGGTCCCCCGTCCTGGGCGGGGCCCTTTTTGACCCATCTTTTTTTGTGTGCCCTTTTTTTTCCGGGCATGGGAAAGTGTGGGTTTTAAAAATTTTCATGTCCTTTTTGTCAGCTGCCCCATACCCATAATAAGCCAGAGCTGTTTTTTTAAAGCCCGGGGGAAAAGTCGCACTTTTCTGTTTGGAGTTTTTGGGCCTGTGTCCCTCAAATTTTTCCCGTTGGTTTCCGGGTGTTCTTGTACCCCTTGTTTTTTTGGGATTTATATAAAAATTTTGTGCCCCGATTGAGGGTGTTTGGTTTTTTTCCCACAGGGACTGTTCCTGATTCCCTTTGCCCATTTTTTGATTTTTGATAGCTCCCCCCCCCCTTGGTCTCTTGGGGGGGATTTTTCCCCAGGTTTTCCCCAAGGGTTTGGGAGGGTTTTGCCCTTCTGGATGCCCTTCCAGGGTTTAAAGGAGGAAAGTGATAGGCCCCCCAAATACGGGGGTTTGGCAGGGTAATTTCCATTGGGCAGGAGCTTTTGCGGGCTCCAAGGGCGTATATGCTGAAAAAGGGCATGTTGGGTTTTACCTGTCCCCCCTCTAACTGTTTCCATGGGAAATTGGGTTTTAACGGATATAATCCCAAAGCCCTTGGGGGGAGGTTTAGGTTCCCCACAGGCTGGGGCATCTTTTTCTTTTCCAAAACTGGATTTTTCTGCCCACATTTTAGGGAAAGTCCCTCCCCTCTTTGGGGCCCTTATTTCAGGTGGTGCAGTGTGGGTAAAGTGGGGGTTTGGGGGGTTTACCGGGTTGGCATCAGGAAGGTTTGCCCCCATCAAAAATTTTTTTGGGCATTTTAAATTTTTTTCCCCCTATTTCCCTACACAGGGCCCTTTATTAGTGTCTTTGGGCTTGGTTCAGTCATTGTTTATTGCCCCGGGTTTCGTCATGCCCATTTTGGTTGGGGCAGTTTTGTCTTTTTCTTCTAGCCAAACCCCTTTTGTTAGTAAGGGAAATTTTTTCCCCTCAAGGTTTTATCAGGTTTTCCCCTTTGCTCCGGCCCCCCCCCAAATTTCTTTTAAAAAATTTTCCTGCAATCTTTGACTGCTTCCGTTTTCCCTTTGGGTCCCTTGCAAAAATGGTCTAAACGCAGGGGACCCAAATTTTTCTGTTTCTTTGTTTTGGAGGATATGTTTTCCTGTGTACCCCCCTTTTTTTTGGGCGGCCTTTCCCGGTAATTCACCACCCGCGCCGCAAGGGGCCCGGGGGAATTTCCACAGTGCGTTGGGCCCCACTTTTCCCAAACAGCACTGATTTTTAGTCCCAATTTCCAGTGGTGGTGTGGACAAAGTCCCAGGACAGACAATTTCCCCTGGAGGGGGAATGCTACAGTATAGGGCCCTTAAAACCCATTCCCCAGAAGGGAAATTTTCCCCGTCCCCCCCTGGGGGTCCCCGCCGGGAACCCCTTGAACCCCTTTTATGTTCTCTTTATGGCGAGGAAGCATGCAAATATTGGGAGCACAAAATACTGAAAACTACAATTAAAACCCGTCTAGACCCGGGGTTTAAAATTTTTAGCCCTTTATACACTATGCAATATAGGAGTTGGCAGATGTAAAGCAGCTAATTCCTCGTTTAAATAAATTTTTAGACACTCGTCCAAAGGGAAAGTCACACCCGGGCTCAGGGGAAAAAAGGTAACAAATCCCGGGCCTCTGGCGCCTTTTCAGGTACCAAAAAAGGAACTGCAGGGCCCCCCCCCATCCAAACTTTTTTGGACAGCCCTTTTTACACCTTTCCACTCTTACGCCTCCCTCCCCAGAAAAGGGGCCGTAAAACCGGTCCCTCTAGAGGGTTTCCCCCCCCAAAAGGACCCCCCCAAGGGCAAGCCCCCCGGGCAGCCTGGGTGCTTTTCCCCAGACTTTTGAATTTCCCGGCCGGGAGGGATAAAAGAGACAGAAAACCCCTTCGCGCTCCAGGTCCTAAAGGGTCTAAGGCCCAGCTCCCAGACAGGCCAGGCCCCGCTGTCTTAGAAATTTATGCGTGGGCTCCCGGAAAAGGGAAAGGGGACAAAACCCTTTTTCCCCGGGCTCCGCTTTTTCTCAGCCCCTCTCACACTCGTGCCCAAAATACGCCTAAAGACAAAGTAAGCAGTATAAAGAAGGGGAAAGAAAGAGAGAGAGATTCACCCCAGAAAAACCTTTCAAGCACCCCATCCTTTCCCCCCCCAAAGAAAAAGCGATCAAAAGCTCAGGAAAACGGGGGGGTGTAACCAAATGGGGTTTTTTTAACCGCGGTCTTCCCGGGTCCCCGGCCCCCGTATCGATGTCTACTGCTGGGGGGGGCTGTTTTGGGGGCCCCCCATTCTCCACCAAAACTTGTTACGGCAAACCGAGAAGGGGGTCCGCCAGACAGGGGATCAGCCACGTGTTGTAGGTGGGAAAGGCGGGCGCGACAGGGGAAAACAGGGGCCCACACAGGGGTTGAAAATAAACAAAAAACCCCAAAGAATGGAGGGGGCTGAACCTCCCCTTTTTTTAAACCCCTTTTTTAAAAAGGGGTAACCCCCAAGGAATATGTTTTGGGTTTAACACTCATTTCAATTTTTTTTGATGAGTTCAAAAAAACAACGAAGCAAATGTTAAAAAGGGCAGTTTTCTTTTCTTAACTAAACATAAGGCCCCTAGCTAGCGTAAATTTTCCCCGAGAGTCAAACTAATTTGGCAAGCAGCCACCGGGCCCCCAAATTTCTTGTTTTTTGTCTTTCCGAAATTTTTAAACAAAATAACAATATGATTTTTTCCCCATCTTGGGGGGTTTTCAAAGGGATCCCGGGGGGGGCCGGCGAAATTTCCTTTTTCACATCAAAAATGAATGGAATAAATAATAGTGCTTTTAATTTAAAAGAACCCACTTAGTATACTTGAAAACCCGGGCCCCCAAAAGGGCAATTTTTGTGATTTTAAACCCATTGTCCGGGGCATTCTGTGGGAGATCTTTGGAAAAAAATGATGTTGGTTGGGTTTGAGGACTGGGTTGGGGAAAACTGGGGTAGATAGCAGAAAACAGATGTTTATTCCCTATTTAAAAAAATTTCAATCTTGTTAAAACCCGCTGGGCCCCCCCCAACCTCTGGGTCCCATAACAGCTACTACGGCTATAGTTTTCAGTTATGGCAATCCTGATGGGAAAAAAGAAAAAATTCCCCGTGGAGTCACATTATTTAAGACCATCGCTAATATCCAGAGTAACTGGCCCCCGGTTTCAGCACACACAAACAACTAGAGGGCTGGGAGGACCCCAATTAAATTTTTACAGGGGATTTTGGAAACCCCTGCTGAACACAAATAGAACCCCCCGCTGCTCGAGGGTTTTTCTTTGAATTTTGGGGAATTAAAGGGCCATGGTAGTACGTGGAATGCTTAGCCATGCTCGTCCAACCAATGTCAGACATTTTTTGGCCCATAAAAACCAACTTTTTTAAAGGGGGCCGATTCAGGGGTAACTTGAGTTGAAGGCCCGCCCCCTTTTGGGGGGCAAAGTGTGAAAAAAGCCTAAGTTAAAAAACTTTCTTTGTTGACCAAAAGCAAACCCAAACAGAGCTCCCTTTTCATCCCCAGGGGCCCCCTGAAAAAAATTTAAAAGAAAAACCCCCAAATTTGGGTTTTATGGGCAACAAAGGGAAAGTCTTTAAAATTAAAACAGGTTTTCCCTAAGTGTTCTCCCCCATTAGCGCTGCCCCAGAATTTACATAAATCGACTCCCAGAAAAAAATTTTTTCTTGGGGACACCCCATCTTACACAAAAGCCCTGCCCCCCCCCTTTTTTTTGAAAATCCCTAAACCAAACTCCCGGAGAGAAACTGTTTATGTGGTTTACCCAGCTTTCCTGGAAATTGGGGTAAAACCAATCCAAAGGGAAAAGTGAGGGAAAATCACATCCTGCAATCAGCTTGCCTCCAGAGCCAGACTAGCTCCTCTGCACCAAAGTGGTGTTTGTTTGTTTTTCGCTCTTAATACAAACTAGCAAAAGTTGCTCTTTCTTTTTCCATACGTACAGGAAAAAGCAAGCCCCAAAACAAAAATCAAAAAACACCCGGGCAAAGGAACAAATCTTTTGGGGCCCCTTTTGGGGTCTCTAAAGGTTAAAGTTTAATTAAAATGTCTGTAGTTTTTTTAGGTGCTTCCGATGGAAAAAGGAAAATACCTAAAAAAAAACTTTTTCTGCCAATTTCAGAAAATTATTGAAAAACAAGAAACCAATTTTCAATTTTAGCAAAAATGTGCCCTTACCCCCTCCCCCTGTCTTTGAAAGCATTTTTTCGGTTAAAGGCAACCCGAAAAGGGAAAATTCTGGGGTTTCTCTGACAGCCCGGAAGGGCCACC